>DVXP01003858.1:0-10865 GCA_018235645.1 Junonia grisea
AAATTCATGAGTACATATAAATGAATTTAAAAGGAAAATTGTCACGGCTATATGGGCTTTTATAGTTATCGAGTTACAGCAGATTAAAGTAAAAATAAATATTTCGCCCAAATTTCTTTGAAAATTGGACAAACATGTTACTTGTTAAAAAATAAGTTAATTTTAAAGATTATACATATTATAATGTCCACATATTATGCTGAAAACTACGGAACCGTAAGCGCGTGGCTCGACACGCACTTGGCCAATTATTGCAATATGGCGGCGCGAGTGAATAAGATACGCGGTGGCCAGGTTAAATTTGAGCACGTCAAAATCTATAAAATTACCAATTTTCAAAACTCCCGGAAAACTTTCCAAGTAAAAATACCAAATGAATGTACTATTTATGTGCAAATTTATAAAAGTTGAACTAAAAACCATATTTGTTCTACACAAAATTTTACGTATCTATTTTAATTAATCGCAATTCATATAAAAATTTAAAGAAAGTAATTTGTAGCGTTAATCATCAACCAATCTGGCAAAATTGTCAGATGAAAACGCAAAGCATGATATAAAAAAAAATTGTAAAACATGTGTTAAAAGGCAAACGTATAAAATTTGTGTTAATTAACTTCCACATTTAAATGCGATATATTTTCATGGGCTAAATTTCAGAATGCTACTGACCAAAGAGGAGGGAATGAAAGTTACTGGCGGGATATTTACAAGCGCTTCAGCTCAGCGTTCAGCGGAAAAAGCGGGAATGGATTGCGTGTACAGTGTTCCGTACAAACAGTTCGGCGAGCAATGCAAAATCGACTTTAACACCAGCACGCAAGACCTAAAAATATTCGCCATCAAATGCGAATAAAACTAAAATAATATCTTAAAATAACCAGATGAATATCTCTGGAATTATTAGAATTACGCTTTTATTGTAGTTGTAGACCTTTTACGACTCCATACTACGGGATTGTAAAAGCACTTAAAAATTAATGTTCTTATTAAAAGACGGAGAAGAATTCGTTCTTATGCATACTATGAATACTAATGGACGCTTTTTGTTTTATTTAAATTCTGTAACGAGGAGCTTTGTTTAAATTTTGCTATATGTTTTTGTTATGTTATAACCATATGAACAAAAGAATGAAATACAATGTTACGTATTGATATGTACTACCTAACTATATCAGGCGCAATTATATTAACTTATGTATATGCTTTTTGCATTACTTTTAATCAGTTTTATAATAAAATACCAGTATCTACTCGATTGAGTATTATTTTCCTCTTTAAAATTAAGGTATCTATACCGATAAATAATAATCAACTTATCCTTATCCTTAAAGCTTTTAAAAATTATAATAATTCATTATACATTCCCTCTTTTTAGTGTTGAAAAGGTATTTTGATAGACTTCCAAAATTGGCTTCGAAAAAAAAAATTATATTGTATTATATATTTTGTATTTATATTAAATATAATTTCTTAAAAAAAAAGAAATTTTCTTTTTTACATACATTAAAAACTTGAAAATTTTAAGAAAATGATACAAAAAAGCAACACTACCAGAAATGAATTATCCAAAATACATATTTTAAAACAAAACTTCACGACGAGAAGAATTTAATTATATACTTGTACCTATAACGGGCCGAAATGGCCTGCGAACACGTGGATCTTAACCGAAGGTCACGGGTTTTAACCCTGGCTAGCACCGCTGGATTTTCAAATGCTAAATTCGTGTTTAAATTCATCTCGAGCTCGGCGGTGAAGGAAAACATCGTTAGGAAACCTGCATGTGCCGGAAGAAATTCTGACACATGTATATCCACCAATCCGCAGTGGAGCAGCTTGTTGGATTAAGCTCCATACCTTTTCCCTAATAGGAGAAGAGGCCTATGCCCAGCTGTCGGATATGTACAGGCTGTGTTATGTTACGTTACGTTTGTTACCTATAACTAAGACTTAAAAAGACTGAAGATCAAAACATGTTTTATATCTAAAGGATTAGAAATGTCTGCGTTTAATTGCCTGGCAATGGATCTCAACTTTACGGCTGCGTTGGGATTGACGATAGGTATGACAAATGGATGCTCGTTACAAAGGTAAACGACTTTAGTTTTAGGGTTAATTTATACAAATACTGACTATTTCACGACTTATAGATTGCGGTAAAAGATTTATTGGTTGACGTTTAGATGTTTAGTACATTACTTTATTCAATTCGCGTTTATTTAATTCAAACTAGAGGTTTTTTAATCAGATGAGCAATATTTAGTGCGTTAAAACTAATCAAGCCAACTTTATATATTACTGTTGGGTTATACGTCATGGTAGTAGGTTCATCCAATTCACATTATCCTACCCTACAAATACTATAAAGGCGAAAGTTTGTATGTTTAGAATTTAAAATGTATGTTTTCACGACAAAACAGCTACACTAATTGTGCTGAAATTTGAATAATGATAGCTTATCCCTTGAATTTGAACATGCTAATTTTATAGCGAATTCGAAATTCTCGCGAGAATTACATACGAGTTACATCATCACAGGCAAGTATTCCGGTATTCTAAAGAATATTTCCATAGTAATATTTTATACTCAAATTGCAAATGCCAATGAAGACAAAGTAATGCAGAAATTGAAAATTCCGTTAGTAAAATAGTCAAAACGAATGGAAAATATTTAAGCTTCCGATTAAATATTTTCCACATTTATTTTACATGATCAACGATTAACAAATGGCAAATGAACCATTTCTAGCTAATTTCTAAGCGACTTATATTTTTGTATAATCTGTAACGAACCCTTTACATTTACAATTGGATCTAATAGATGACGCTCCCATTGGTCAAAAAAATGTATGCGAAACGACTATAAATAAAAGAAGTTTTCATTCTCTTTAGCAAATAAAAAATCCTGAGGTAGGTACAAACCCTAATACTTAAGACTACAATGAATGTTTATGTTACTAAGATTACAAAGAGTATAAAACGGTCAGAACTAGATTTATTGAATTTAATAATATAATAAACAACATTATATACTATATATAATATTAATGTACTTAAACTGTGGATCGTGTTCTTTGATCTTTTGATTTATCGGTTTAATTTCTATGAAAGCAATCCATTTAAGTTACGAACGTTGGTTGAGATTAATGTGTTTTACGTGGCTCAGAAACAGTTCTTATTTATTATTTAATTAGATAATTGAAATTGAAAGTTACAAATCATAGGACTTTCCTGAAGGAAATTCGTCGTATCCTCGTGTAAGTCGGATTCAGCTTACGGCCCGTTCACGAACTTGCCGCGGTGAGCGGCGGCTAAGCGCGGCGCGGCGAGCGGTAAAATCACAAGTATGAAAATGTATGAAGCACGCCACGAATCGTCGCTCATAGCTTTCATACTTTGATTCTACCGCTCGCCGCGCCGCGCTTAGCCGCCGCTCACCGCGGCAAGTTCGTGAACGGGCTGTTATTTCTAACTACAAACGACTAGTTGCTATACGCGATTTCATCCGCGCAGGAATTTACAAATTTTCAGGATTAAACGAAGGCTGTGTCCGAATTTAACCTATAAGCTGTCAGCATTTCTACTTTCAGCCAAATTGGTTTAGCTATTTCACCGGTAAGGAAGCATAAACATCCTAAAACAAGGTACTTATTTTAACATATTTTTTCAGGAATCAACTATAATCTAAGTAATTTTCCATGTTAAATAAATTTTCGAAAAATTAGAGCATATTCTATTAAAGATACCTACTATTGAACCAAAACAATATTGAAATGCTATCACATTTGATCGCCAATATTAATAGAATTAATAATGTTTTAATTAAAAGAGATTATTACGGCATTTACTGGTCATGTGCATACTATATAATTTATATGAAATTACTGGTTTTTTTGTGACAAGGCACACAATAATAATTGCGCGTTATCGGTTTGCTCAATTATTTCTGCCGTGGTTGTTTTAACCTTACAGCTCTATTTTAATGTAAAATGTAACAGAATTATGAAATCATGCCATTTAAAATCGATTCGAATCGAACTCCTACTTATTTGCGGTATACCAAGTCTATAACAGTAAATGGACAAAATGCCATATCTAAAATTGTTAATATATGTACGTATATCAAATATTGAAAATAATATACCTACTCAGCGATCGGGTACTTGTTAAATAAATTACTTGGTTAAAATGTCTCAAAATCGGTTCTTTTCTTAATATTCAGCTACTTCGTATGAAAAGTTTAATCATAAAACTATTTCTTATGAAAAATATAGATCTGATAATTATCTATAAAATTGTCTTTAAGTGATACTTTTTTCTAAGAGTGAAAATTTTTGAAATATAATGATACAAAAAGTTGACTGGACTGAGATAGATAGCTACATGTTAATTTTTCCTACAAAAGTGGCAAAAACAGATAAAATAATTCCTTGTCGTATTATTTAAATGCTGAATGTTTAATTGTTGTGACAATTTCTTTTATATAACATCTTTGTATTTGCACGTTGATATTTGCATGATTAATTGAAAGTGGACAACTACTAACCAATAGTAGATATAACTGAGATTAGCAACGTTAACCTGTTAACCTAAATGTAGCGTTAAGCTATTAATTAGTTTACCTTGTTTGACTTTAATAGCTGAAATAATGGTAGTGAGTCCGATGTAATAGTTTTAAGGTACCTTTATAAATATCATGAGACTTTATGAAACTAAATTAACAATCATTTGGTTTATCGAAGCTAAAAAAACTTTATCCGTTATATGATTAATTTTGACTTTCATCCGTCACAGTCTTGTAGTTTTTACAGTTTTGAGTCTGTGATACAAAACTGTAAAAACATAATAAACACTTGAAACTTGAGAAAACTAGATTTTTTATTAATTTCTAGTTCTCACTTAAAATAAGATTCATTTATGTACATAATTCTTTAATAAGTTTCAATATTTTTGTTACATTGACTCTTGAAAATTGGTGGCCCCATCGTCAAGAGATCAAAATCTTAGAGAAATCGAAGGAACTCTTTAAAAATCATAGGCACACCTATAGCGAATTCGGTTTTTTATTGAATCTTGATCATTTCTCACGAGAAATAGCATTTAGCATAGCATAGAATTTGACGATATGAAACTGACGACCACAAATGGTCACCAGAATTACTTAATAATAAGTATAATTACTATTAAACGCGTTTGATTGGGTTACCGCAATATATTTAGTTACTAAGCAATTGCTGTTTATCATGATGCAGTGTAGCAATGAAGTACCTATAAATTGCAGGTAAGAAACATTTTTGGCTTTTTAGCTTAATTTTGAAGTCAGTTAATTTTTTGTAAAATTTTACTAAATGAAATTCTTACCTTTCATCTTCTGGTAGCTCGATATAAAGCGGCAGTAGCGTGATATTGCGCAGATGCAACGGAGAATCGGCAGCAAGGTAGGTCTGCGAAATCTCGCTGAGGGTGCGATTGAAGGCGCGCACGGCGTCGGCGGCCGACGGCGGCGCGGCGATCGCCAAGTAGAACGCGGTGCGCGCATCCGCCTGCAGCACCCGCAACTCTCGCGCAGCGGACGCCACGATCGCCAGCAAAGCCAGCGTGAGCACCGCGCGCCCGCGCATCGCACCCGCCCCCCTCACCGCGGCGCCGCCCGCCCCCCGCACCGCGCCATCCCCACCGCCCCACTAACACCATCCACGCTCAACGTCCCCACCCACCCACACGATCTACCCCTGCGCACATTTGCTCCCAAAGTTTGTATGGTTCCTTTGTGTATAGCCAATCGAACACGCAACTTTATTTTTATTTTACTTATTAGTTTAACCCACTTTGATCACTTTGTTATACGGTTAACTAGCGCCTTTTATAGGTATTCTGGTGCCGATCTGTAACAAAAATGAAAACGTCTTATATATACTATATTTCATCCATAACAAGATAATAAATGCGAAAGTAGTTGTAGTCTAAAATCGACATGTGACTGAAATAGCAAGAAGTTTCTTTTCAACCAGGTAAAGTTTTAATTATTTTTTTATGTATCGATAAATACGATACAGAAAATACTAAACAAGTACATAAGTAACCGACTTCAAAAGTCCACTGAACTCAAAGTACAAAGTTCTTATCAATTCAAATTACAGAGGGCCAAACTCAAGGAAACTGCGATAAATCAACAATAAGACTCAATAAGTCAATAAACAAACGCACTAAGTTGAAGAAAAATGAAGAAGAAAGGTGCCATTGTTAGACATTGGTTTTATTGTTATGGGATCAAGCTTGTAACACCTCCTTTTCAGCAAAAAAATAAATCATCAAAATCGGTCAATAAACGACGACGTTATCGGCAAACACACATAAAATCATATATTTACGGTCGAATTGAGAAAATCTACTCACTATTAAAGTCAGTTAAATGGTATTAAACATTCGAATTACGTATTCACTGGTTCCATTGGTCTCCAGCTCTGAATAAATGCTATTGCATTCGCATTAAATTATCTAGACCAGAATATAATTGCAATACCGTGTGCACAGGTATCCACAAACTTCGCAATTAACGTGATATGTTTAGGTAATAATCTATAGCCAAATGGGAATTCAACAATATAATTAATAATTGCACAACTCTGAAACAAGCTGATATTATAATGAGTTTCACACGTGGACGATTAACGTGTTTATTCAAAATATCCACATTAGCATTTTACACTTGTGTATCTAGTTAATTATTGTAAACGTACCTACTATAATAGTATACTACGCAAAGTGTGTCTACAAAATACTATATTTTTAAAAATTTACTTAAAAATCTATGCATTTCTATTTGTTATCCACAAAGTTAGGATGCAATCCGAAAACAACCACCAAATCTCGCAATGTAGTTGTTTTACCGTAAAAAGTTATAAGATCCGGTCACAACAAGTTGGTTCGTTTACTCAGACCATACCTGAAAAGTACTACCTGACTTGTACATATAAAATATCATAATATAAAAAAATATATTTTTTATTTGATAAGCATATCGTATGATATGCTTGTCAAATAAAAAATATCGAGACTAAACACATCGTTAATAGATATTCGAGTTTCATATAAAATGAAATATTTTCTACTGGTAATGCAATACGGACGACCAATAATTAAATCTTTGGCGAAGTTTACGGCAAATCCAATGAAACAGGAAGAGGGCGGAGGGACAGTTATATTTATATAGTTAACAGTTAAGTTTCTTCACTGCTTTATTTATGTAAATTATTTGAATTACTCTGAACTGAAAGTCAATAACGGAACTTTTCAAAGTTTTATTTAGATTGCATTTTTATGCGTTGATGTACATAAATAGCACAAAAAAGCGTTTTGTAATTTGAAATTATAGTTATCATATAGGTACATAAAAAGAAAAAAAAATTTTCCACTTAATATATAAAATGTGTTTTTTTTTTTTGCTAAATTAGCTTGTTTACTTGTTATAGTAATTCCCAGTCAAGTCACTTTCAAATAAAATCTTAGTTACACCGGGTAAAAGATTAATATTTTTATAACTATCAAACGCTTACCTTTCACTAAAGTCGCCGATTATTCAAGTTATGAACGTATTGCAGATAAATAAACTTCCTTTGATATTTAAATTACACCTAACGCATTTGAGCAACGTGAGATAATTATTTAAGCAATGTGGTCCCTTAAGCCGCAAATCATCACATTCCTTTCATACTCAAACCGCACGTAATTAAAAAGGGAAGAGAAAGAAAAGGTTAAATAAATTACTTTATGAACAGTGAAACGGATTATTTAATGTATGTATGTTTCCTGACTTTAACTATCTTATTGATTTCAATTAAACAATCGATATTTGTTCCAATATATATGATTTTATTGATTATTATTTTTACAGGAATTGCAACAGTCATAGTCGTTTATTTTTCATTAACAATGATTGAAACGAAGAAACAAAAAATCTATCAAATGAAGTGTTTCAAAGTCAATTAACTATAGAATTTTTGAATATAGTAAGTCACTTAAAATTTTTGAATATAGTAAGTCCTTGAATAGAGGTACGATAAAGCTGATAGAATAAGGGTTTCAAGAGCCTTTGTGGCAATTTGCATACAAAGTTGCATGAAACTGGATTGGGAATCAAGCAATCTTCAATTCTCTAATATAGAATGATCAATTGAATACGAATATACATTTTAGGCTTAATTTAAATTAAGTTTTAGTTTTAAATTAAAAAATTGTAGACTCAAAAGATTTTATACACGCACATTGAGAAGTATGAAGCAGGTATACTTGTATACAAAATGTTTAAATTTCGATATTTGCTATTCCTAAAGGTATTCTAAGAATTAATTGTTGGCACTAAAATGGTAAGTATTTTCAGTAGACAACGTTATTACATGTATATATGCGCTTATATATTCGTTTTCTCTGTAATATGTTACACTATATGTTACACCACTCTTATTCGATATCACGTACGAATGAATAGCCTTTGATGTACACGCGTATGCTCATTCGAAAGACTTGTTTTAGCGATTAAATCATTGATGCTCACAGATTAGATCTCGCTCAAATATACAGACTTACTGACAATTACTATAATAAGTCATAATTATATTGAATACCTTAGATTAAAGGTAAGATTTGCACATATTTCTACATAATGGCAAAAAGTTTATTGACTTTATGTAACATTATTTATACGATAAACGGATAAAGCACTAACGAAAACCGGACACCTCTTTCAGTTAACAAAGATCAGACCTCAGACCTTAAAGGTAGGCGGAAATACAAACTGACGGAGGGTCGGACGGTGTAGGCTTAGAATCAGGATAATCATAGCACCCATTGTTAACGGTGCGATAGTAACTTATTGTGATAAAATAGTTTAAAATATGTTAGATACGTATTATACAGTTTAGTATCAAGTATCCATATTACAATCGCGAAATTGATGAAAGTTTCTATAAACATGCTAATAATAGATATGTAATAATAGATATAGAATAGCTAGTATATAGCTACTATACGCATAATATATTCAGTTTTTATTCAATGAATATCCATAATGAGTTTTCAATTAATTCAATTCTTAAATCATTTTCAACTCAGAAATAAAAAAATAATTCATGTGATCGTCGGGCTTAATGAAATCTACGATAACGGGAAATATAATATTTCGTTGCATCGTTACAATGTTACCTTAATTTAAGCCAACAATTATTTGTATGAAGTGAGATAAAACAGCCGGTAGATTTCGGGTAGGTGTCTGTGATTCAATGCGGTTTACCTTTCAGAAAAGTGTATTTTATTATTTTCCCATTTAAGGCTCTGTGCAGAATGATGATAATTAAACTGGAAGGAGAAAGTAAAATACGATAATTAATTACGCTGTTATATTAATGAAAACACTTTCACCTTTATATATTAAAAATATAACCCGTATAGTTTTCAAATAAAAAATCATCTACATTTGATAACATACTAATCTAGCACTTTATTAGCAAATCCAAGATAACCAGTAGAACTTAGCACATTTGTAGACAACCGAGTTAACATAATTAATCAGACTCTGATCCAATTTAAAGCACTTAATGAAAACGCAAGCCACTCAGCCCGGTGTGTTCAAGTGTTATTAATCGCCGGATAAATAAATTAAATAAAACAAAGAGAGAGTTAATGTCAACAACATAAAAGTCGTTAGTAACCTTACTAAAACATGATACAAACAATGCAGGTATTGTGCTTTCTGTCGCTAAAACGTTTATAAAACTATAATTGGTTGGAGATATGTAGGTATTTCGCATCATTTCCGAATAGATACAAGGCCGTTTCTAATTAAATTTTTAGAAAATTCCTTTTTTATTTTCAACGAAATTTTTTGTTGAAACAATTTTTTAATCAAGAACATCCGGTGGATGGTGTCTCTCTGTACTAAAGTGAAAACTTGATCACTTTATATAAATTGTTTTTTTTTTTTAATAAAAGTATATAATACACAACAACACATATATAATGTACATGTGTTGATCTATTAACAACAAAATAATAAAAACTAGAAATTATTATTGTACCAAACATATCAAAAAGTTTTACGTAAAATATTCGCCTTCACCTTGTCCCTAGAGTCAACTAACGTCGCTAACTTCATGCGACTGATAAAAATGTATAGAAAAAATTATATTTTCATAGCAAAGGTAGACCGGTAACATTTAGGGATTTCAAATTCAAATTCCATATTAATAATACCTATATAGAAATCGTATTTTATTAATGAATCGTGTTTATAATGTAAATATAGTTTTCTAGTTAATAATTCTTACACTATCGTTAATTTGGCTATTGAATATTTACCGGTTGCTAATACGTTTCGTTTTGAAAAAAACTATTTAAAAAGTTGTCATAGTAGGTAGGCATTTAATGTGAATGTGAAGTGTTATTTTTTTGGGCGGCTGAAAAGGCGAGGGACAACTATAAGATATAAATACATTGTTTTTAAATAAAAATAAAAATAAGATCAACCTAGTACTGTAAAAAAATTTTAACTTATCTGAATATGTTAGCAAAAAACTATATCTTAAAAAACCTTAAGAAAATCACTCTTTCATGTAACCGAGTCTTTGTGACTAACGAGCTATTTCATCCTGTAAAGAAAATTGTGAATCATAGTTCACCCTAAGGAAGACTTACTAAAAATTTATAAGAACTCATACAGAAGAAAAAAAAGCGGAATTTCTGTAATTTTTCTGTATGAGGTTTCATATTATATAAGTTTTAAATATAGAGTTATATACAGGTGTCCCGAAAGTCAACGATTAAATTGAAATGGGATATAGACCAGGTCATAACTGGCCAAATAACAA
>DVXP01003859.1:0-10863 GCA_018235645.1 Junonia grisea
TATAATAGATACATATATAGATAAACATCCAAGACCCAGGCCACTCAGGAAAAGATCGTTTTCCATCATGACCTGGCCGGGGATCGAACCCGGGGCCTTCACGGCGGAGGCAGGCGTGTTGACCGCTGCGCCACGGTGGATGACGCTGCGCCACGGAGGAATTTTGAAAATATTCTCATTTCAAAACTCACTTTTCTAAAAACAGCTATAACTTTAATAACAAATTCAAGACGAAAGATATTGTTACCTTCCATAAATTTTGTTATAGCGAAAACTACATTGTTTTATATGAGCACAGTTGTCAGGAATATGCTTTTACAAAATTCATCTGCGTTCAAAACATAACTTATTATGAAATCTCAATAAAATTGTCAACTTGAGTAAGAAAATCATTAAATATGAACGAATCCGAGTTTCTAAAAGTCAGCTCGCATGCAAATTGTGTTTAATGCCAATTATAAGTTGCAAAATATCTTATTAAATACGGAATTTACTTGTTTCCCTTCTTATGATATCAATTTGTATACGATTTAAATATAATTATACGGCTAATAGGTAATATAGATATTGTGGGCGGAATCTAATAGTGGTAATACTGCATTTTTACATTTTGATCATATCAATATTTTCTCCTTTAAAACGATATTATAAGATCAGTATAATAGATTTTAAGCAAAACTTTCACTGTGTAATAAAATAAAATTAATGTAAAAAACATTACTTAAAAATCTTTATTTCTTTAATTTTGTTAACACCATATCTAAGTACTTTAAATGTATTCCGATAAGCGAAAGACTAGAAAGTTAATTTATTAATTAATTGCTATTACTACTAAAGCAATAATAATAATTAGTATTTCCGTTTTAAATTAAAGTAAACAACTTAATTTTATTAAATGTAAGAAACATTCAAATGTTTATCTCACTGCGCCAAGGAAGTGCTCCGAGATGCCTTATGAATATTAATTGACAAAGAAATTAAATTATTTACATAATAATTCTTAACAATAATAAACACCGGCGGATAGATTCAATACTGGAATACCTTTTGTTGGAGTTCCGGAAGCAACCCAAGTCAAACACAGACAACCACGTAACAAACATTCGTATGGTCTGAACAAATATTTAACTTGAGCGGGGATCGAATTAACAACCGTTACTCGACAGACTGTTGTAGTGCCCATTGCACTAACAACTATCAGAGTAAATAGTTCATATATAACCTCCTTAATTAAGACCAGCATAATGGTATCAAGACTAATGCTGCCATTTCAAAATCTAAACATACTTATCAATCAGTCAGTAAAAGTGGAAACAGATGTTCATATAACGCAGATACATTGCACGCTCATTTCTTAACGTGTCAAAGGATTATAGGCTTTAATGCTAAAGGAATAAAAGTCAGATAGTAAGTCAGTGGTTGTACTGGAACCCGTAATTCAAAGTATAATTTGCCTGTCTGCCCGACTCTGCGATTATGCAAATGACATTGATAATATCGACTGCGCTAACGGAATTCTAGACACATCAAATCGCAGCGGATATGCGGGGAACAGTTCCTATATTCTATCATTATTAGCTAACATGTGTTGATAAAGTTTGTCATATGCGTTCCATTGTACAGTAAAGTTTATACGGATTGTGGAGATTATGGATGAAGAAACTTAATATAGTGATGGCAAACCAAGTTGCCTTTAGATCTTTTGAAGTACTGCCTTTAATTTATGGTATGTCATAGTTTATTGGAGTTCTTCTAGAAATCCTTTTAGTTTTTGCAAAAAAAGTATATACCTAGCCAAGCCAAGATACATTAAAGTTTGTCCGACGTGATTCCTAGGTAAAAATAAAGACTAAAACATAACAGAAAGATTTGTTTTAAAGACAAAAATCCTATACATTTATTCTTTTCAGAATTAAATTCTAGAATTTTCTAACGAGCTGTTAAAACTTGCATACAGTAGTATATTTTTATTTAACAACAAAAGAGACAATAAACTCTTTCACATATGTGCGTTATGTAATATTTCGCTGCGCATAAACCTGAGTGTGTGGTACTCCACAAGTGCTCCTGCGGTAAGCACCGGTGCTGTTCATGATATGTTTAGATAGGGAAATAGTGTTATGACGCCGTTACACAAGTGTCACAAGCTTTGTTTTCCTTATAATAATGTCTTTGCGTAATCAACTCGTAGATCTGTTGATAAAATAGCTCCAAACTGTTGTCAAACACGCTTAATGGTTAAGTCAGGCACATTTAGAAAATCATTTATCTTAATTTAGTTTTGGGACATATTTATCTTAATTATTGCTGTATTACCATAGAAAAATTAATACTACACTAGCTGGGATATTGTGCTTTATAAAAAATTTTAAACGTTTCATCGACATGAAAAACGAAACAACTAAGAAAATCCAAGTAAGCAAAACTGAAACAACAATCTTATCCATAAAGAGCGAATCTTTTTCTCCACATAACGGTAAGAAAATATTTCCATAGCGTAATGAAAGCGAGTCCTTATTACATCCTCATTACCGTAAGAAATGATGTTAGTGCATAAAATCCAATCGTCGATTCCCCATCACCCATGCAATATGCGGTTTGCTAAAATTATTGGATAATCAGCGGCACAACGTAACACGGTGACTGCGACGCATACACACGGCTGGATTATGCAAATTAAATACCAAGGATGTCGATACTAACGCCAAGTTATAGAGAAACTATTCCGATTCTCCTTCCTAGCATTTTTCCGGATTTAACCAGGCTCTACTTTATCCTAGCCTAGGTATTGACAGGTTACTGATTTTTATGAAAAACGATTACCCTCTGATCTCCACAACCCAGAGGGCAAGTCAGTAACCATTTAGACTAGAATATTTTACCTACTATGGGTAACGATCCGGTGATTGTGATAACAACCGGGACCGACGGCTTTACGTGCTCTCCGTGGCACGGTGAGGAGACCCACAAGGACCCATAACGCACATTATTATCACCTACTCGTATATAGAGAAACTATTCCGATATAGATGATAATATAATGTCCCCTGAAAGGGTTCGCTTGCACAGCTTGCGTTGTTGACTCTGCCTCAAGTTGTTATACCACTTTTGCCTTTAAGCAGTCTCTCACTTTGAATTTCAATAGCTTGGAAAATATTTAAATTTGCTAAGAAATGAAAATTTTTAACGTAATTATGACGGTATTTGCTTTGTAAGTGGTAATACCGAGTGAACCTTTTCACTTGGGTATTATGATAAAGTGGTAAGTTCTTCTGATATAGAGAGCAAAATTATTAACGTATTTAGACTTGGTACAATGGAATAGACACAAAGATATAAATTGCTTAGTTTACTTTGTATACTTGACATTCAAAACTTCATTACGAATGTATAAAGAAGACAAACTAATGTGATTCCTATTCATAAATTGGATCAGTTGTTTCCCTCCACGTGGGTGGTCTATCTCTCATAAACCTAGGTTTTAAGGCTTCTAGAGACTGTTTAGCCTTTCAAATAACATGTCTGCATTCCATATATGTTCAGTTACAATAGACCAATGTGGTAAAGCAATAACAAATTTTATCTCATTATTGCCATTTTGGTTTGTATTTTATAACCGTACAAAAATGGTACTGACATCGACTTTTATTAGTATTTTATATAATAATTGAAAATATACCGATACTTAGAATTTTAGTATTGAATCTGAACAAAACACTCCACGTCAACGAGTGGTACTCATTTTATCTTAATGGCTCTCTTGAAGAATAAAATTAACAAGGCAAATATGCATGCCTTTATTAGCTCCGCAATATTACCTTTCTATTTAATATGTTACGTATATGATAATGAGGCTATTCTCCCTAATATGGTTATTTTCGTATTATTTTCAAAGGACCTTTACTCGAGCATCTGATGTAAACACGTCCTCGTCTCGACACAGTACATTCCAAGCAAATTGCTTATTAAAGCCATTCAATGTCAAGAAAACAGATGTAATAATAGAATAAGATATTCGCAATGAAAGTAAGAAACCTTTTAACCTCTCTCGAAGACTTAATAGACATTCATTACCGCCAACACAATCGGTATACAATAAAATGAAGAGTTATTTATAAATGAATCATTAGAAAATTTATTGATTTATATTTCAACTACCACACACTCAACGCCTCACCGAAGGTACTAAAATGTAATTTTATTTACTGGTGAATATATTTTGACGTTTATATTTGGAATATAATTTGATATTTTCGAGAGAGAAAATTCCAAATCCAGCAAAATGTCAATCCGACACATACCACAAATATTTTTACGATGGGTCGTACTTAACTTAAAGGTCGTGGATTTTGAACTCGCTTTCTATATGGACAAAAGCGTGTAATCGGAACTTTCACGTATCATTATTCTTCATAATGATCTCGAGTCCCATTTGAATTAAGCTAATAATAACGCATGCCAGTTTACATGTCGACATTACGACTAATTAATATGGTCCCAAGAGATTTCCATCGTGACGACATTATTTTGTTCTTCTAATCCCAAATGACTATTAGTTATTTCCCATGGGATTTAAACAATACAATGTATGGTAACTTTAAAATATATCTAGCTCTTGACAGACAATCAATCTTCATCTTCTAGTACATCTGTAAATAATGTACAAACAAAACTTTGGGACAAATAAACAAATGGCAACTATCAATGATACGACATTCCAAGCTATAGGACCATATGTCGACAATGTTTCAGTTTATTTTATTCCCGAAATATCGTAAGGCTCTAATATGAACGGTTCAACTAATCCTCGTTTCCCACACTCACGTTACGTAACCATAAGCTCCGTGGAACACTAATCTTCAAGGATTATATTCTAACAAGGATGACTCTTGATACCATTGTCACGTGTACACAGATTTTGTGGTGACTGACTTATGTTTGGAATTAGAATTTTGCTAACAACCTTACAACAGAAAAGTCCCAGTCCTGTAATCACGTACTTTAACAGTTTATTAAAATAGAACCGTAACAGATAAGACATTGATTCTGAAAACTAGTTGATATCCACTGTTTCGTCTATGCACCAATTTTAATCGTCTTTTTTAATTTTTCCGAGTTTTATTAACGCATATACCTATAGTAAAAGCCTTATGTACTTTTTATTAAAACGGACAATTTATGTTAAGTACTTTGGAATGAACAGTATGGAAAATGCCTTATGTATTATTACCACCGTAGCTGTACTATTTCATTAAATATTTTTACAATAATGTCTTCAATCAGCAATAGAAACAAAGTAGCGTAATTAGCTTGAATTTATCCATTAAATGTGACGACGCCATTACCTCAAGTAAAAGAAAGTTTTGTGAACTATTTAAATTAGATCTCTCAGTTGTCTGGCTTCAATATCAGCCATCTTAGGTTTTGATCCGTAGTTTTAATTGTTAGTAGGGCAATTCATTTTGTCAGTCTTAATTTTGTGTTACTGAATCTTCTCTGAATCTGAATCTCTACTTCGTTTGTTAATAATAGTTTGTTTACTATTTTCATTATATTTATTTCCAAATGTGATCATATTTGATTATTCATTGACTCTTCTTATTATTGCAATTCAAAGATCGTGATCATGATGTGTTACTTCTCTGATGTCATTGACGGAACTAACAATTTTATCCGGGTTACGTCAACTCTTTATTTCACACAGTAAATCATTTATATTGAATAAATCATTTTTGATATACAATAATGAGAGAAAAAATATTAATATAGTATTTTAATTACGTAGTACATAAATCTATAGAAACTCTGATCAGCAAAGAACCTTATTTATGTTAAAGAATTAAAAGCTTCAATTCCAGTCGACATATACGAGAATTCCTTTCAAAACATTCAGCCTTTTCGTCTTTAATTTTCTTTGATGCAGATGATTTGAGAAAATGTAAACACAGAAAGAGATGGTAAACAAAAATGTCAAATATTTTTAGCGTCTTGATGAGTATTTGCTTCACATATAACATGTATAATTTATTAATCATATAGTATTGGTATAATATTACTAAAGTCGATACTTCGTTAAAAAAAATGACAAAATATTTTATATGTACTTTGATATCAATGATTTTTCAAAATTTACCTAAATGAAGCCCACCTATGTTAAGATAGCTTTCACACATTAAGCCCTCTGTATTTAAATAACTAATTTATTTAGATTATTAAGTATAAAAGGATTTCCTTTATCCACAAACGTCACGAAGGAGAAAATAAAAACCGTATCAAAGACCGTGCCCGCAGCGGCGCGCACGCATGCATTATTCAAAGGACGCCCGTCACCGTGTAATTACAACGTTGAATATATTACAGCACTTCAAACTTCGCCTTTTATAAATTACTCGCCATAAATATGCTAGGGCATGTTATGAGAAGAGACGAATGCCATGTGACAAGAAGAGTGTTAGATATGAATGTGGATGGGTATGTGGGTCGAGATAGACCAACGAAAAGATGGATGGATTGTGTGAAAAGTGACATGAGCGAGGAAGGAGTGATTGTTGAATTGGCGACCGATAGGCGAGAATGGAAAAAGAGGACACGTTGTGCTGACCCCACATGAAGTGAGACCAGGGCAAGATAAAAGAAAAGAAGAAATATGCTATGGCACATAGTTGTGAGACAATCGTTTGAGACACATCGCATCTTTTACTTGGGTGGAACTGCACGATAGCGATGTGTAGCTTCGTCTTTGTATTCTGTTGTATAGTTCATATTACTACCTTGTACTACTACAAAAAATATTAGTGAAAAGCGATTTACGTATAACGTACACACATGTGTACATTAGACATCCGATATTATTATAATTTTATTATACATTTTATCCATAGAAGTTTTTTTTCAGTTCACTTTTGTCTCTATGCTCCACAGTGTTGCCATAGACATTATATAGAATAACTGACATAAATAGAACAAATAAATATTAGTCATATGACTTTAAGGTTATTTCGAAGTAAATATTAACATAATTTAACCCAAAAATATTACAACGCGCGTTAAGATTGCTTGCGACCAATTTGACAGTTGCCATAATTATTTATGTATACATATAACACACAATATATTTCTTTCACACGAACTCACGCATAGTTTTTAATTGAGTTAAAATTAATATTAACATATAGATTAAAACACGTCTTTACTACTGTTTAAATTAAAATATACTGCGTTAATATTTTAAAATAAATTGGACAAGTGATAATATTTGCGTGACTGCCTAGCCACAGATCTTAATGAGGCGTTTAACGTTAAATCATATCTCTGAAAACTTACTTTACCAGTTAAAGAGTTGAGTTTCTTGCTTTAGTTTTATTTTTATACCCATCTTCACAAAGCTAAATGTCTACTTAACGTTTAGGGTTGTCGGCCTTAAAATGAAATGTTATATTACGTCTTGGATTTTTTTTTTGTTACTTATTAAAATAAAAGCTGTCCTTCAAGTAACAAAATATCAATTAATTTTATTAGCTTCTTTACACTCTCAACGCTTTTATCAATTAGTATAATGTAATTTTTATGTTCAAAAGTGTCTCTTATAAAGAACCTAATTATGAGAATCTGTTACTCGTAATTACACTTAAATTTTAATTACCTTTTGCCAATTTTGTGGTGTGACCAGCAAAAAGTTTTTCATGTAAGTTTTATTAGCGATTTTAATTCACCTTTCCTTTCAAATAATAAATTAAAAAGACAGGACTAAGCTCTTAATGTACGTTTATAATGCCTCTTTCACTTGACGTAACTTTTTTTCGTTTTTTAATTATGTTTGAGAGAACATCTAGATAAAGAATCCCAAGCAGAATAAATCCACTTTATTGATGAGTATTATTTCTCTTTTTTTATTTTAAATATTGCAACATTCACCAAACTGAGTTAATAGGTAGTTCTTAGTGTGTACGTTTGTGTGTTACAGTATACAGTCCAGATAGGTTTTATTTTAAAATTAAAAATATATAAAATTCTTTGAGTTTTTTACTATTGTTTTATGTGACATAATTATTTATTTAATATGTTATGTCTATCTATGAAATATACCTGTGTTTTATATATTATTAAACATTATCTAAAGTTTGAGAAATTACATAAATTACAAAAGTAATAAAGTCAGGAGTCGTACTATTAATCTAAATCGTAAGAAATATCACTTGCTAAAGAACGGACATTTGCCCGGAAGAATTAATACCAAATGAAAAGAATATTTTGCAGTATGAATAAATTATATTTTAAAGAAATTCTCACGATTTCACATACAACCTGTATTTAAAATAAGTTTAAAGCTTTTAATAACCATTAATTGAAAATAAATGTTTGTGGGAAAAATTAAGAAATATCTGTACGTTTTAATTTGCTATGGAAATAATTTTATTTTTATGGCATTTCCCCAACTTTTATTAGCGTCTTCTTATCGTTTTGCCTAAATATGAACAAAATAGAGCTTTAAACAAGTACAAGTTCCTTAAGGGTAAGCATTGCTATTAGGCGTAAGTAATGGTGATAACTCTTCAACTGAAGACGCAGGAGGATCGAACCCAAAACTAAAGTAAAGTAAAAACATTAATAACCACGCCTTCACAAACGGTAGCCTATTATGATTTACCGACGCCACCGTGGTCATAAAAACTCATAAACTTACAAATCGATACAATAAATTATGGCCATAATTTGGGAACAAACATTTTATCGGTATATACGAATAAAGATATATAACACAGTTTACGAGGTTCATTACGCAATATATCTAAATTATTGATCATCAGAATAGCAAGGTAATAAGCACTGGTCATAATTCTAGCGCGGCCAGTGCGTGGGCGCAGGTCTCGTGAGAGCGAATTGGAGGCGCCATGTTCTAGACCAAAAGCTGTGTAACCCAATAGATCCTAATTAAATAGCAATAAGCACCAATTTAGCTTGATTAGTCGTTAGAGTTTATTAGTTATTACGTAAGTAAAATCTTCAGTTATCCGTGCGTTATCTAAACGTTTATCTTTAAGTTTTATGTTTATGGGATTTCGTCCTTAAATTTTAAATAAATATTATATTGATATAGAGATAGTTATCATAGTTCGGATACTTTAAGCGATATGATACTTTCTGTTCTGATATGATTTTATTGAAAATAAATATAGCTAACCTGACGGTAGAAACATAGGACAGATAAGAAAAGAAACTCCAGATTTTTTTTTAAATAGAGTCACAAGTGGCTTTGCTGCCGTATATTTTGCCACAAAACGTAATGTCCCCTTCTTTACCCCTATAGGTATAGAATTTCAAAAACAATGCTCTTAGTAGTTCTTCACACTGCTGAAAGAACAGTCTGCCAAACAAGTCCCTATACAGGTATTCACGTGCATAAGAATATTGAAAGTCAATGAGCCTCAAGCAGTAAATTCAGATGCTTATTGGGACCCTGTATCATCACTGCACTTACGTTGACATCTGTAAAAGTGAAAACTACATCCTCAACAATGACAGGACATACATATATTATATGTACAGTTGGCGAAAGGTCACAATAAATTTGTAAAATTACAAGCGGTCATAATGTCTCGCATATGACGGTTTACGAGTTTTATTTCTTTATTTGGACCAATAAAGTAGATAGGGACCCAATAAAAGTGTCATGTTATAAGTTATATACTTTCTCTTGTTATCTCGTATGTTATAATAACGTAAACAAACGTATTATTGTAGATTATGAGATGTCATCGCAGTCATGTCGTTTAATGTTGTGTACAAATTGAATTATTATGTACCATTGTATTTTCGTGGTTGTTTCGGATATTAGTACTATAGTGAACAATGGAATTGTGGGGGATGATTCTGGAGGTTAATTAATATTAATATAAATTAGTATAAAAGTGTAATATTTTAATAGTTAAACCAATCGTTTTAGCTCAAAAAGTAACTAAAATTGACAAAATTTTACACGGCTTTCTTGGGACGAGTTTCGATATCAAAGCTTTTTCTTACCGTCTAGTAAGAATTTAATGACAAAACTGTGACTGAAATTGCCATTACAAATTTACATATTCACACACATTTATTAAAACCAATGCAATAAAACAGCAAAGTTCTAAAAGCAGGTGAATGCTTTTTACCCTTCACTGCCACCCACGGGATCGAACCGACGTACCGGCGCCTGCCGTGGGTGCTGCATTCCGTACCCACCCAACCTGGCCTGTCACGAAGACAGACTACCTGTCCACTAAGCACTGGCCGAAATTAATCGGAGCCGCGGAATGCATTATTCCATCAAATCAATTGATTGAAATAGAATGTTGAACGACTTTTGAATTGCTTTGAACAAAGACTTCGTTCCTTGCTGAAATAAGTATCATTTCAGAGAGATATACCTAAAACACAACATAAATATACCTAGTATCTATTTTTAGAGTTTGATTGGTCAGAAAGACATACTACCTATCCACCATAAGCACTGATCGAAATAAGTCGAAGCCGTGGAATGCATTATTCCATCAAATGAATTGATTGAACAAAGACTTCGTTCCTTGCTGAAATGACTATCACAGGCAGATATAGTGAATGAGTATTTTTGTAGGATGCGATTGGTCAAAAAGACAACCTGTCCAATTGCACTGGCCGAATTAATCGAAGCCGTGGAATGCATTATTCCATCAAATCAATTGATAGAAATAGAATGGTGAACAAGTTTTGAATTGCTCTGAACGGAGCTATCGTTCCTTGTTCAAATGACTCTATCATTCCAGGTAGATATACTATATGAATATAGTTTTAGGGTGTTATTGGTCACAAATACAACCTGTCCACTATAGCCACTGGTCGAAATTAATC
>DVXP01003860.1:0-10863 GCA_018235645.1 Junonia grisea
AAACATACAGAAATGTGTGAAACGGAATTCATTATAATTTATAATCTCGTTGAACACAGAGAAAGGTTCGAGAACGTTCAGAATGATTTGCAAATAAACATTGAAAACTTTTGTTGCTATGTAGAAATGTGTTTTTAAACTGTATCTAACTGTCGAATTATGAAGAAAATCCATGATGGGCCTTCTCTAGATGGGTGTCACCAGTCAATGGCCAAACAGCATTACTTTTTTATTACCGTGTTCCGGTATAAGGGTCAGTGAGCGTAATAAGGAGGAAAGAGGACATAACTTCGATCCTTTGGTTGGCAGAACATTGGCTCTATTAAGTTCTTGTAGCACGATGCCCTTGAGCAATGATAAAAATTACTTCATGATACTTACTTATACTACGGAAATCTGATTGATTGTCTCTATGTTCCTCTTCATGAATATCCCAGTAAATGTGATTCATCATCATGAAATCAATACTTTGATTTACATGTGACTTTCATTATCCTCATCAACCAACCAGCACGTACATATTATAATACTTTTAGGATACTTACTGTATTTTTGATATAAAGTTTACTTTTATAATATAGAAAAAATATAGAGTGTTTTAAATAGCTGCAATTTTCAATGCAGCTTTACCAACCACTGTACTTTTAAAACGTTTAAACTTATTTAGACATAATTATGTTAATTACAAACAGCAATAGAAATACGCTACGATTATATCTAAATGTTACAAAAAGTATATTTTAATGCAATTACACATTAAAATTACAAAAACAATATGCAATTATTGTCCTTACCTATCATTGAATGTACTAATACTTTAAAGATATAAGCTGATTGATCATAATTTATAACGGGAATACAAGAAGACTAAAATAAGTTTTATTAAAGATTCATCTTCTATATATTATTAAGGGTAATACCGTCTACTTGTTATGCTAATATGACTGCAATAGATGGGTCACAGGTGACCAACGGGCAGCGCGGACAACCCTTTCGCAACCGATTCCATATTGATTCAAAGCGAGGAATAATGCATTAACGCTATTTTAAGATACGACAACAAAAGGACCGTGAACAATGTTTTTCACTTGGAATTTATACGTTTACGCATTCACATGAAGATAGTTGTCCTGTTACCTATATTAGGTATAAATAAATGTTATTTACATAAAACAAATGTATTTCAACATTTTCCTCAAAAAAACATTGAAAACAAAATGTGAAGTACCTACATTTACGTTTGATCGGTAAACAGATCCATATATTTCGTAAGAGCAACTTTACCTACTAACAAAAATTTAGACAAAAATGACGTCATTATACGTCTAACAAAACGTTGGTGCTCAACAACATTCGTTAATGAGATTCAAAATCATACACACGTAAACAAACAAACGTGATGCCGAAACTAGTTGCAATTTTGGGCGATCATAAGTGATGTTCCTTTAAAATCGAAATAACGAAAAATCTGAAAAAGACATTCTTGCCTAAATTTTATTATTAAAGCATGTAACCGATATGATAATTTTTGGGTATAAAAAAGATTGGCAAAGTTCAATGTCAGTACTCGGCAAGAGGGAACAAGTTGTAGATCCCATGAGGTCAGCGGTCATCGGTCAGAGGTGGTCAACGGCTGGACGGAACGAGGGGTTGCGAATCATCGACGGGAATTAATCATTGGACATCGCCATGTTTTATTATTATCTTCACTTGTTACATTTAAGTGAATTAAATCTAAACTAATGATTCATTTAGTAAATATAAAAAAAGTATATATAATAAAATAGGTATCTCATTGTTTCAAAGTAAATTAACCTAATTGTAAGAAAAAACATTATAAGTAACATTTATTTCTTGAGACAGAATAGTTTTAAATATAGCAAATGAAGAAAGTATGGAGGCAACTAAATATATCTAACAATTTAACGTAAAATTATTACATTTTTGGCATCAATAGCGTCGCAAAAACAAATTTTGCAAAAACAATACAACTAATTTAATTTTCTTAAAACATTGTAAATAATAATACTATAAAATTAATGCAGAAAATCCCTAATATTTCAATGTCATGATTAAGTTCAAGTTCTCAGTCCCATGGTCGTTGGTCAGCGGTCAGAGGTGACCAACGGCTAGCGCAATCCTTTAGCGAATTCCGAACATTCACCCCACACTTGTATAGGTGAATATCCCTTTGTTATGCCACACAATACTAAAACTATTCGCATAACTTATCAGTAACATTCATTTTGTAAAATTCGAACATTCTGCTTTTGCAAACAAATATAGCCCATTAACGAAATAATGCACATTGTATGTAAAACAATGCTTAAATATTTTAACATACTAACCTATCTTTGTTTAAAAGTTTAAACAATTTCGTTTACAGCGATAAAAATTTGTGCAATATTTCAATAGATTTTTGAGAAAATCGAGGGCATTTTCAAAAAAATCAAATCTGATTTTTTTAACATTTCGTGATAGGGCATGATATTAACTATTTCAGAAGTCGAGACACAGGGGTGTATAATGTATATAAAATCGTCTCGATCGAAACGGTGTATTTCTGTCCGTTCGTCACCTCTGACCCACGCTTGACAAGTGATGTCCCTTACAAGGTCTGCGAAAGTACCTTAGCCTTGATAGTGAATATTTTATTAGTGAAGTAACTTGTTTTATTATCGTACTACTCGTATTTGAAATGTTTTAAGTTTTTTCGTACCGTTTATTGTATTTAACGTGTGAAAATTTTACACATTTGGCTCTACGAATTGTGACTTATACCAATATCATTGAATATTGTGTTGTAGAATAAGTATGTTATATTTTAATCCAAAATTAACTATAAAACAAAATTTTTAATTGTGATAATGTTTCACCTCTATTATCACCTAGAACCGTAGAGAAAATCGTAGAAATGATGCAAAAATATTCATCTACTAGCGAAAAATTGCTACTAAATTGTCTAATTATATGATGATATACTTATATTTTCTTTATATGTTTTCGATAATGTTACAAATATTAATTATGATTTTTTTATATGAACAAGACAAGAAAATACCACCGAAAACCCCATATTTGAGTATGATAGAGTCGCATTATTTTGTATTAAATTAAATAATCTTTAAAATATTTATGTAGTGTACGGTACTATGACTCTTTTGTCAGGAATCTTTATACCTATTCGAAAGTTGATAATAAACGTCAAATCAAATTTCATAAACGCAAATAACGCGTAGCGGTCAGCGTACAGCGGTCAGTCCCCGATTTACGGCTGTTTTATTTACTATAAGCTTATTAAACCCTTTCCTTTGTTGAATGGTCTTGAGGAGGGTAATTAATATGGTCGGGTATTGTACGAAATCTCCACCTTTGTTCTTTGTTGTTTCCTAGCTTTGTTGGATTTGCGGGTCGGTTTTTTTGTTCGGCGTTTTGTTTAGGTGATCATTAGCTCAGTGGGCAGTTTTGCACTGACCGCTTCGAGGTTTTTTTCTCACAGATATAATATGTAGTCAGTGACCGTTAGTCAGGAATTAATCAAGTTGGCAAATAATATTTAATATTTATAAAATTTTGAAAGTCAATTTTATGTTAACAATTATGTTTGTAACACATATTTTCACCTTTTAAATTCTATTTAGGACAATTATCTATAACATTGTTTTGTTTTATTATTTTAAACAAAATTGTCTGACAATTGGCTGAATTTGCTGAGATTATTTAAAAAATGACATCGTTAATTTACCCACGATAAACATCACTAAAATATAATATAATAGAATATTCAAAGATATTAATTATGATAGTTCAATTAAAGGTTAAACGTTATAATGTTGTACATAATAGTTAGAATTCATACAAATGTTTTTCTTTGAACGTCGTAGCAGCAAACCGTAGATAAATAATGCTATGATAAATAATGCATCCTTGATTTGCGATGACCTCTGATCTGCGTTGCGCTTCTGAAGGCAACCGTTACGCAACCGTGCACAGACTACAGACTGGTTCCTTTACAATATGCATGTAAATCTATTCATTACAGTGCGATTCGTTCTATTATTACTTATTTTTAGATTTTTAGATATTCTAATCGCATTGTTACGAGATAACTGATAGAAATCGTGATACTGCGATACAAGTATTACCTACTATGTAAATATCAATTCGATTTATCCATAATAATATATTTTATGTAAGCTTAGTATTCGTAATAAAGTTTAAATACATATAGTTATGCGCGCCTGGTATCATTGTATATGTGCGAACGAGTTTTCAATGAAGAGTGTAGAAGTAAAGATATAAAAGCTATCTATGTGCGTGTAGCGCTATGTCGTTTTCGCAGGACGCGATTCGCCATAGGTTTGTATGTAGTCGTTCGCGAATCGCATCATTCGAGAGGAAGGAGGATCGCCCTCCCGCAGCGCCAGCCAATCAGAAGAGGTCTAGACTGTGAGCACTCTGCGTATCGAACCGATGTATGGTATCGCGAATAAATTAGCACACTTGTTTTTCCTTATCTTATATACTACATAGATAATACTATATGTATAGAACATGTTTTTATGTATTCTATTACATATACAAGCTCGATTATTGGTCGGCCGGTCTTGTTTATTTATATAACATTTGTATGTATATGTATTATGATATATAAATTGTTTTCCTCTACTGAGATGACGTATCATTTAACGATTACCTTCTGCGAGTCATGCGGCCTTGGTACATGAACACGTTCACGAAGTTCTACAAAGTAAAACGCGTCGCTTTTTTCTATTATAACCTGTTTATATTTTCTAATATTTTTAATCTGCGGTTTTATAAAAATAGAGGAACAATCGTACTTGTCAAAATGTCAAAGACCTCATTCGCCGGAAGCACAAAAACAAAGCCAGAATGTTAAGAATGGTTGTTTGAAGAAGGATTACGTACAATGAGTTTAGAAATGAGTGCGACGTATTGAGGAGGGCCCGGCCTATGTATAGCAAATGCGAAGTGCGGGAAACCCTTCTCTGTAAAACATCTCCATTAAAGATCTTCAAAACACATGTTTACTCGTCTAATCCTTAGAGACTCCAGGAATAACATATCGTTTGCATTTGTGATTGATTATCTGCTGACGTAACAGAAGAAAAAATACTTACGGTTTTTAACTCTACTAGTATTCATAGTTATGCCATTGGAGTGTAATATTGAACTTATTTTATTAATGCGACAGTGAATTTGTTTGGTATTAGGTCATGCTTCTTTATTTCTACATATTACACAGCCCTTTAAAATATCATACAAGTTGTACAAAAAAATATATTTAATAGTGTTTTTTTTAATATGCGTAAAGACTCGCTAATGTCTATTTTATATTCAAGTCATATTGATTGCAGTATGCAGTATTCAACAAACAGAGATTGAAGATATAGTTTAAAAAATGAACATTATATTGCAATTAGTTTCCTAAAGCTTCCAACCCTTTTTAAAGTGGCAATTTGAAACATAAACTACGAGGGGATGTCGCGATTAGCCTTCTAGCAAGCAAAAACACTGCAGATGTGTGTATTCCAATTAGCTGTCAGTGTGTCAACTCTTTTAAAACCATTTTGAGGAGGCAACTTCAAGCTGATGTCATACGTATACTTCTCCGGAATCTTTTAATGACTTTCTATAATAAGACGATACTACGACCCTCGAGATATTGTCTTGGTTTAATTTTTGTTGCAAAGAAAATTTATTTTTTTAGACTGAACAAAATTTTAATGTATGCATATACCTATAATACCTACTTAATTTAAAATTTGTATTCTTAAGAAAACATTTTTATACCTATCGCAGGATAAAACGTATACATTTCGAATAGGAAAGGGTTATTATCATGAAATTGCATCCCACGCAGAGAAATCATACCATAATAATAGTGTTCATAAACAAACAAAACCGTATAGTTTTTATTTGAATCAATGCGGATATTCTATTAACAGTTTAATGCAAAGGAAGTGTATAACTGGGTCAGACGATTGTGCATTGCACATGTTGTGAAAGCGACGCAAAAAATGCCCCTCTTTACTGCTTTGTTTCCACACGTGAAAAAAATTTGATTATTGGCTGCAATTTGTACACGTACCCTTAAAGTTGTATAGCGCGGTTACGCAGAATTGGTCCCTAGGACCGCCCTACTTCTTTAGAAAGAATGTACATGATTACGAAAGAAATTTCTCAATAAAGATCAAATTGACTTTCTAACGATTGTAGTTCAAATTTTTGGACTAGAAGAAATATTTTATGATATATCCCAACGACCAAAACTCTACATCCGTCTTATAAGAAACACTGTTTTATAAAATTTTTTGCTAGCCCGAATTCGTTTTATCCTCAACCCTTCCCGCGGTCTCGCCAGCCATTCTTTGCCTAGCAATCGCGTTTTTTTAGTTCCTTTTTAAATGGCACATGCAGAGAGATCGAGTTTTTTCAAATCGACCCGTTTGATAAAACGCAGTATCATCGGCCTACCTGAATATCCTTTAGACTCTTTTCTTTTAATAGATCGACTCTAATCGATTTAGGTGCGATGGGAATATGCATAAATTTATGTACAAGAAACTGTGAAATTAGAATCACTGAAAATATTTTTTTTTGTTCTTAATGCTTACTTAAATGTGTAAACTTGGACATATTACCTACTTTTTTCTGTGTATTATATATCATAGTTTTGGACATATATGCGTATTACAATTTACTAGCTTTGTTAATGTAACATTATCAAATATTTTGTGTAAGTAATAGGGTAAAATTAAGTTTTTAGTAATCATCCAAAATTAATGCTTCATTTTATTAATACATTACCTACACCTTGCAAAAGAATTTCCAGAAAATAACTACTTTATGTACTTGACAAATGTCACAAAATAAAGAGGAAACTAAGAAAACTATATTTACTTGACAAAATTCGTTTGACATATTTTTGTACCTATTTGTTTAAAGATACGTACTTATAGTAAAGTGGGTACTAGTACATTTTTATCGTGAGACTTGGCGAAAATGCAGTTTTCAACACTAATAATAATTTACATGGCCAGTAAGGTCTCAGTCGATATCTAAATCATCTATAAAAAAATCATCACACATTTCAGCTAATAGACACTATTTTTATACACCAAATGTTTCCTGGAATAAATTATATAAAACATAACATTAGGTATAATGATATGCCATGATTATACTGACAAAAACTTACGTATGCAAAGAAAATTTAATTCTAAAATTATATGAGTTCCTCGATATTTTGAGATACTCTGAGTGTAACTGTAAGGTCGCGTCTGACAATATCTTCACCAAAACAAACTGACGTGCGAAACGTTAAAAACATCGAATACGAAAAAAGAAGGCCCAGGTAAAAAGTCATATACCGGTATAATTGTCACAAATTAAAGCAAAAAATCGTTCACAAAAGATATCAAATCTGCAAGCCACACGAGCAGGTAGAGAAAATCTTATAAAATTCCAATTTTTTTTGTGTCAGAAGTGTGCAAAACCGTGGGAGGGGCCGTGGAATAACTGTACTCTGCAGCTGAGATGTTAACAGTATTATAGAGACGTTTGTTTTCTTCCTTAAAAACTATGATTATAAAATTAAAAATTGTGATTAATTACTTGAAAATTCAAGTAATGAGAATAAAGCCATCCAAGAGGATGGAAAATCTTCTAACTACCGATTTACAATTCTTATTAGACACATAAACCAAATTAATAAATGCATACAAACTATTTTTGGTAGGTATAGGTATGTTTTGAGCTTTTTTCTTCTTTCTAATCGTTTCTTTTTTCTGAACTAAAATCTTTACATAAAAAACCTTTGAGAAGATTAAGATATTCCCGCGTAAGGTTTGCTTTGTCACTAAGCAAACATTTAGTATATTCGTTTTTGTGAAAAGAACTTTGTGCAAAAAGGGCAACAAAAACAAGAAACGCGTTCTGATTTTGAATGCAACGTGATAAGTTAGTTTGTTTTGAAATGGAGCCCAGATTATAGGAAAGGCAGGCTAAAACTTCAACCACGAGTAGGTATATGAACAAAACTTATTGGATAGGTACATTAAGAAATATCATACTTTTTACTTGGGTTTATTTTTTATGTCTTGTTTGGTAAATTTATTAAGAATGTGATAAATGTTACTTATCCACGTTATACTTATAGTTCTAAAGCACGAACAATAAAATAATATTAAAGATGCAATATTTAATTACCTAATAAAATGTACCCAAAAATCTCAGATTTCGTATCTTATTATTTACGAAACGCAAAACGCGGCTTAGAAGCCATTTGGCCAGTTCAATGAACCCTCCTGAACAAAAACTCCCCTGCAAGTTTCAGCGGTGTCAGTCGACGCAGCGCGTTCTCACGCCGCCGCCCGCCATCGCAACGTGCTGAACTTCGACACCGGCAAAAACTTAGAAAGCATTACACTATTTAAACCAGAGACTCTTTTCAAGGTTTTAAAGGAGCAGATTTAAACTTGGAACTTAATTCAAGGAGTATTCCTATATATCTCAGAAAAAGAATATATTAAGAATTTAATATTTGATATTCTATTTGAATTATTATAATAATGGTATTGAAATAAAATATTTTAAACGGATATAAATTATGTATCACCGCCGCGCGCCGCCCGCTGCCGGCAAAAACTTTGTAAGATTTATACAACTTTAATCTAAAATTCTTTTCAAAGTTTTAAAAGAGCAGATTTAATTCTTGAACGTACCTCATTCAAGGATTCCTTACATTCTACAGAAAGTAGGTTTACATTTTTAAGGTGTAATTCAATATTTGGATTACAATAATGGTAATTATATTTTGAGACCATCAAATAATTTTCAAGTTATCAAATGAATTCTTATTTTCAGCTTCAGATATTTCTCAAAATCGTGTTATGGATAAAACTAACGTATCTACGTAATTATGCGACATCTCTGTGATTGTTACATTAATTCTACAGTTACAGTTTTACTTTTACATACACATAGTAACCACATTTTAACTAATACAACTCGCATCTTCTAAGGGCCAATAAAACCTAAATACCATCACTTAAATAGTAAATTTATATTTAAAACGATATAGGGGTTTAGTATTAATGAATGTTAGTTGTTTATGATATAATTAACAAAAATCTTAATAGTTTTTATGGGCGCAATCATGTCACACACATGACGGAACGGAAGTGAAGTTGCTGCGAATGTACGGTTTCCGGTTGCCCCGCCGCGAACTATCATTATTCTTTCAGCAAATACGTTTTGACTACAACCATTATCCCCTCTATCAAGCCCTCGTGTTTATCCAACGGTCTCCATGTCTACGTCATTAATTTATTTTAAACAACTTATCGGCAGAAGAAATCGGTCTATAAATCGTCAGCTTGGATCTTTTATGAGCATCTTAATTTCAGAAAACTTTAAAATATATAATATTAATATCTTTAAACGAGTAAACTAGAAATTGTAATTGCCAATTCAGATTGGTGTGAAAAGGTTAACTAAATAAAAATATTATACTATAGTAGGTAGATATTTCTAAATGTATAAAAAAACTGGATGTCAAAGTTCAAGAATAATTTTTCCTTAAATTTATCCTGAAAGTGGGAAGTCTTGCAAAAACCGAGAATATAACGGTTATTAAGGGATTTCGATCTATATAACTGTCATCGCTTCCTTGATCCCTTTGAAAGTTGTGAGAACAAATTATCGCAAACACTTCTTTTGTATGGATAAAAGTACAAAAAATGTATTGCACAATTCCCAACACAGAGTATTTTGTTAGCAAAAAAGCACAACTCCCACGCTCTGAAAGGGTTGAATATACACCTGACCTAGATTGCATATGTATAAAAAAAGGTTTTTTATTAAGTTTTTTGCGTTCCAATTCCTTTAGTACTTTTCAATTCAAACTAAGTAGGGTGACAATTATGCTCGAAAAAGCATGCATTTTATTGTCTTTAGCGACACACATACGTAATTTATATGTCTATTGAATATAGATACTAAAATTCTCATTATTTATCCATGCAAAAAGAAAAAAATCTCAAATTCACAAATAAAATATTTACAAATCACGCACCAGCATCATCTTCCTAGACTCTAGATTTCCTTTTTCCTGGACTTCTAATAGGGTCTCTTTATTCTAAAAAAGCTTTTATGTATGTATGTCCCGCAAGGTGCATAAATCAATAAGAAGAAGAGCAAAAAGCACTTGTAAATACAGTAACAAACAAGCCTATTGCCTAGTCACTCTACTTGCGCAACCCCGCTTGCATACAATACGCAAGTCCATTGTCGACGCGCCGGCGCAGGTAGCAGCGAAAGGGTTATCCGCTTATGCAAAAAACACAATACCATCCGATTAACACTCAACATGATTCGCCTTTTAAATGTAAACGACTGCATTAAGAGATTACGCCTTATCCCCAGCGTGTGCTGATTAGCATTTTTAGCGATCATTAACATGTAATTAAATTATATATCTACATGTATTAATAAGTTAAAGCTTTTTGATCCCTTATAAAGAATATGCGCATGGAGGAGTAAGGAATATTGTAGGTGATAAAATGCTTAAAGTTCATAATTACATTTATAATTAAAATTATTATTACTTATGTAAGTATGTAACTAAATACATAATTGCACATACTACGATATCTACACATAAATTGTTATGTACTACATACCTAATATGTACCTTCGTGAGTAGATATTCTACAAGTATTTTGGATCTATATGCTGTCTGCAGTTTGTAGTGAAGCTGACAACAATTATTGTTTATGTTACAAACAATCGAAATCTTAAACGTCAATTATAGAGTAAGGAGTATTAATTATTTCCTTA
>DVXP01003861.1:0-10863 GCA_018235645.1 Junonia grisea
TAACAGCTTTACGAACGCCGTGTTTTAAGGGATGACGATGTGTTTAGTTTTTGAAAGAAAATTAAATATTAAAATACCTATGTTTTTGTCTGTAAACGTTAGTTTGAAAAATGACGTACGTATTAAATTTTTGTAATTTATTTTGTTTACATTTAATCATTTATACAATTTTATATATATTGTCTTTTAATTGTAAATTGTCGCTTACACGGTCATGATTCATTGAAGTTATGTTATTATAGATAATATTATTAATCACTTTATTAAGGAGAGCATCGTTATTCCTTATAGATACAACTATTTCATCATCTTCTTATATTTTACAAACTATTTACCTGATAAAATTAGCTTGAAGTCTTTCATTTAATGGACGAAAACAGTAAACAACTTAAGCGATAAACATAACTATTCTTTTAATAGTTTTCACGAATTTCATATGAGTTAGTAAATATTGTATTCACTAAATTATTGTTAGTTTGGTTAAGAAAGATTTTTTTATATGGCGGTTTATTTTGATCTTTTACAATGCGATAAAAATAAAGATATAGACTTTACGCGTTTTTTACGTTTACCTCCCTAGAATGTTATGTAACCCTGAACAATTTTAATCAATGAAATGTCTATTTATTTGACAGAGCCATAAAATGGTTACAGACTAGTTATTGTTTTTAATAAAATACAAACGGGTGCTTTTTGCTATGTACCTATAATATTGTAAAATTAAGTTTTAATTGTAAGTATCAAAGTCACAGATTTGGATTAATGAATATTTTATGTTAAGATAATTATAAAATATTGTTGTGTGATACCCTTGAAGTTTTACGAGCTAGTCTGCCAGCCCTGGCAGGTACGGTGAGACACTTTTGACGGCTTGAAATGATGGACAGTCATTACGATGTCATTGACATCATTTGTTTCATCCGCCTTCATTTACTTTGTGTTACGACTTGAAAAGCCGCAGTGATTGTTGCGGTCGGCTACCGAACGTTTTGAATCAAGATGTTGATATTAATTTACTACACTTAATGCGACGAGTAAAATCAATATTTTAATTCGTCTTAATATCACCTGTACTGCGTGGTTTATATTCAAAGAAATATAAAACATAATAATGTCCTTCATATCTTATTTGCAACACACAAAATTATACACTTAATTATATGTTTAAAATGTAGTATAAGAACTGTTGTTTCGTTGATACACAACACGGCTTGTAATTACTATTATTGAGTCGCTTGAGCTAATCTGAACGAGCGTTGTGTTCGTCCAATTTTTGGATCAGTTACCAGCTTTGCTGCATCATCGGTCATCTAATCATGTATCAGGCGAGATTAAACCAGCCCAAGCGGAGCGCATCAAAGGCGGTATCACACTGTTATTTTGACTGATTGATCTCCTCCAACAAAAAAAGGTTGCATCGCTACCGAGATCGACAGTAGCCGAGAAAAAACAAATTAGTTGGCTAAACCTTTTCATAAAGCATAGTTATTATCACCACCTACACCGACTTATATGCCTTCCCGAAATGCATTTTGTCGTACACGAACGGGACTTTTTTGTTCCGCCTTTAATATAGGGTTCAGAATATAACCTCGGTCGGTCTCGTGTCGGTATACGGGCATATTGTTGCCTCGTAATCGCTGTTGTCGGAAGGCGAAAATCATGCTGCGTTTGTGACCTTGCGTTCGTTATAAAAAACGCGATTTATTTTTTTTTCTTCAAGAAATGTTCCTCGGTGTCAGATGTAGCGGCTCGAGCTTTGATTATCGAAATTCTCATATTTAGTTTTAATTGGTGGCTTTATCGAGTTTACATTTTACGGTCGGATTCGATGAGAGGTTAATAAGCGGCTTTTTGAAAGGTATCTTCGTTTTTTAGAGGTCCGCGGCAATAATAGGAATATGAGTGGATTTGTAAGATAGGATTGTTGTGATCGTTATATTATTGTAAATATCTATTTCGGTTTTTGTTAATTAAGATTTATTGGAAAAGTTCAACTTTTGATTTTGTTTCGTGAACTATTTATAGATTTTGAACATATGTGTTGAGAGGTCGTATAGTTTTTGAGGCGTTATATTACATACTTTTAGTCAATTTGCGTTGCTAAGTTACAGCAATTCTTTACGGAACCGTTCATGGAATGTAATTGTAATGTGCTGTGCCCAATTTTTTATTGTTTAGGCAATAGTCGATATTGATTTCGGGTCTTTGATTCCGACGTATTATTGCTTGTTTTATTGGTACCTGGGAACATTGTAATTAACCATATCGAACCTTTTTTCTCATCTTTCTTGATCCATTCGTGTCTAAAGACTATAATAATTTGTGACTCACCTTGAAAAGCGTATGCTCCGAAGATTGGTCTCATATTGTTCATAGAAGACGCAGTTCCTGTTGAGTAATCCATTTTGTGAGTTTAATTGCGATCAATTTTTATTATCTTTCACAACACAGTATTATTCACTTATTCACGGTCGGTAATTTATTGGGCTCAAAAAACACGTCATTTTAGAACTATAAACGTTTTGGATTTTATTATTTTTAAAGTCGAGTCGAGTCTAAGTGGATTCGAATGCGTTACGTTGGTTTCACACAGCGCGGTATAACTATGATATAAGCGAATCAATTACAAAGTCGCTGGCGGCACTATTATTTTCGGACCCTACTCATAGGCCATTACAATAGCATTTCGCTCCACCTCTTTGCTCCCCTACCACTTTTTATTTACTGGTAATAATAGTAAATCACAGGGAAGTCGTATATGTTATAAGTGACGTTCCCGTTATAAAAGGGTGTAAAATGTATGTAACATTTTCCCCGCACGATTTATGCATATAAAATATTTAAATAAAAGAATTAACAAATGGTAGCATCAATCTTTCCTACTTACCGAGGTATTATAGTTTATTGAATTTAAAACAACTCGGAACAATAAAATTGAACATTTTTCAGGGTTTAAATAAACCTACGAAAATATCTAATGGAATATACATATACCTAGATAATAGAAAAAGTGGTTAGGAAATACTCATAAAAAATTAGTTATTTGTACATTTGAAAATTATTTTTATACAATTAACAATGAAATTTCCGTAGCTCCGATAACATAGAAATATTTTTCTTTTAAGCATACCTATTTGGAGGTGGAATTGGAATTGTGTATTTTATCAATAGTACCTTATAAAAGTAGGTATATACCTGTCAAAATTCATGTTTCTAATGTAACGATATCAGAAATATCAAATACTAATACAAATATTCTTTATTGTACACCAACATAAACAAATAACAAACAAAAAGAGAGAGACAAGCAAATTCGTAATAAGTCACAGAATCATTGTAAATCTCCTCTATGTACGTAGTTATAAATATTATATTTTAAAGTCAAGTTTTTAAATAACTCGGCTAAGACATTAGTTGTTGCAAGCAGCTGCCAGTAGGTATCGATAAAAAATCGTCATGCAAATTATCGACTATTGTATCGATGTATTGTTGATGGATCGTACGCGAGTGTCCTGCAATACACCGCGATTCGTTTTGCGTTTGATCTTTTTGCCAATCTTTGTAAATTCCCTCAAACAGCTGTTTACGTTAACGACGCTCGCCGAAACGTGTATTCAGTACATTTTATGAAAGAAATCTGAACTAGTTTTCTTTTCCTTTAATAAGCATTTTAAGTTGAAACTACTTATGTACGTAAGAATTTACCTACTCCGTACGAAGTTTTGACTTCAAATAACGTTTTAAAAATATAAACATACTTTATAGATAACTAATAATAAATATTTTTATTATAGATAACACGACGAAATTTAATCGAAAAACGACAAAAAAAATTGTTTCGTAAAATTAAATCGAAAACGCTGACTCACGTTTCGTTATGACTTTTCATTCACGGTTTCGAATAAAAAAAGGATGAATGACACTCTCGACGATGTCCATGAGGAATGTGTCACTCGGTAGCAACACGAATGTGACAAGATGGCGTGTGTCAAAACAAAATGGAGTGGCGTCTTGGGACTTGTCGTAAGGTGAAAATCACCTACCGGGCACAATGCACTTGAGTGGAACACTCGAAACATTTGTATTCGATACATTCATTTTTAACTTGTGAATACAAATAAGACAAAATTTAACACGATCGTATTATAAGCATCTATTACATTCACTACTTTTGTTGCCGTTATTGTATTTAAAACGTTTGACGTCTAACAGAATTTGTTCGATAATTAAATTTCAACCGCGAGCATAAGAAGGCTCTTAGAGAAATGTTCGATAAAAAGTAAAACCTTGAGAATTCGTGCAGCCGCTCTTGAATCATGTTTTAAATAAGTAGTCGGATTTTGTAATATAATAGTAATTTATCGAATCTCATTTAAGTGCTTGGAAAAACTAAAACACAAATAATGACTAACCTAATTTTAAATATATTATGTTTGTTAAGAAAACAATCAGAAAAAGACTCAGACTTCTATTTGTGTTACAAAATTGATTTATCAAAAGGCAGTAATTTAAATATCTATGTTTGCATAAAGTCTGAATTCCAAATGCAATAATGCGTACAGAGTATCTCAGATATTTCATGGCTGAGTTCTCTGCATATTTGAAATCTGTTACAACGGTTATAAAGCCATTTGGTGTCATATACACCATTCCAATAAGGGCAGATGATGCGTGAACGAGCTTATGAAATTGCACGTTTCATGTGTTTCTACCCGACTGACACAGAAGAAAGGTAATGCTTTTCGATCTTTATGTATCGTAAAATGTTTAGCACTGAAATTTTTAATAGGAATTTTGTTTATTAACACATTATTCGTTACTTTTTCGGGTTATTTAGATTTCATATTGTATTTTGTGAAACTTTTAGTTTTAACTCTTTTAAACAGTTGTCACTAAAGGAATTTTTCATTGTTCATAGCATAGAACTGATTATAGTTATTTTAAAAGTATGTTTTGTACACAAAATATCGTAATTTTCCTCGTTTTATTAGTACAGTATTACATGTTTTTGTGCTTATTGTTTGTGGAATTCAGGTGGACCGTTTCTAAATTTTCCCGTTTTAGGGTCAAAAGGATTAAAATAAAAAAATTGAGCACGACTCAATGGTTATATAAAATAACCCAAGATGGATAATGGAGAAGTAGGTACATCCGTAAATCCACAGTGGAGTAGAGTGCCGGATTAAGTTTTGTATCCTTCTTCATTTACACACTTTAGTTACTTTGTTCTACTTTAGAGACTGCTTCGTCTTACTTTAATACTTAATCTCTAGCACGTAAAACAACGTCAAAGTAATTTTTATTTATTTCAGCAACGAAAAATTTTACATTTTATTTATATGATATTACAAAGTACAAATAGAATTTCTGCTGATTTTTCTTGTTATATGACTATAATATTGGTTGCTTTACGTAAAAGAGGGGAATTTTACGATATATTTATTTAGGAATATCTCGATGAAAAGTTGTAAATATCATCGAAATATTGCTGTTCCTAAATAAGCTTACTGACTAAGTATTTCCTTACAAGATGTATTTAAAATTGTTGTTTCCTGCATGCAATATTTTATTCGAGTAAATATTTAAATTGTAGAAGCATTTTTTTTACTTATTTTCTTAGGAAAGGTACACGACTTCTATATAGCGATGGTTATAATTTCAAGTGTGTGAGGTATGTATGTACTATATTTTTATTGGTTTGAGATTTTATCTCTGTTTTCTAAAATAAAATATAACACTCGATTATTTTATTTTAAAGCATGAAATAAGTTATTGCTATATTTTTTATAAAATGTAATAAGTCTACAAAGCTTTTTTCTAAGATGGGTCTTAGATGGTTTATCAAGTAGACTAATAAACCTATTCGAAGCAACAACTACCATTTACATGGTGTTTATTTTTATCAACACATTACGCAATATGCAAAAATAGTTTCCACGTGACAATAGCCAGAGTTTGAGTGTGAAAGGTATTGTAAGCACATTAGTCTTACCTAACCTAACAATATGCACATGAACGTATGAGTCGCCATTGTTCTTCAGGTGGTGGGTAACTTTCACCTCACGATATCATAGGGTTCCGTTACCGACACACCGACCGATTGCACTCGCTGTACTCAACTGTACCTATATAAAACGTACCGGTTTCAAATCTGGACTTAGAAATATGGTACGAAATATTGTATGCATAGTAATTTTTATTTGTGAGAAAACAGTATTAGGGAATATACCCATAATAGGTTATCTATTTTTTTTAAGTTTTACACTTACCTCTACCTTCCCCAAAAGTTGTAACGTAGTATGACAAATATGTTTTTTGAGTGACATTTTTTTAAGTTTATGCTTTAATTTGGATTTATTCACTTTGCACAACTATTTAACAAAAATAAATTGAGCAAATGCTGGGCTTAAAGCTATGTAGCCTTATCCAGCTAACCTTAGGACGTGCAAGAAAGAGCGTACAGTGGATGCATAAACCAATCATTTATTGACATTTTTCAAGTTTGGTTCTGAATCTAAGATTACGTGACAATAATGTAGACAGCCACCGCCCTCGTTGTGACCTTTTTAAAGAACTTCTTCCCCCTATAAATTGGTCAAGTAATATTGGTAAATTCCCTTAGCAAATTTCATACTACGTTTATTACAAAGTATTGAATTTCATGAAACATTTAGATACGAAATCAGAGTGAACAAAAAGACTAATAGTTTAATATTTAATTGAATCATTATATGCACAATGAAACATCGCCGCTTTACAATTGTTGGCTTTGTAAATGACATTTACAACATGCTTAATTATAAAATAAGTATAGTTATCCAAAATAATTTGAATGATAAACATTGCAAAAACGTTTACTTGATTTTTTTAGTAGTGATTATACATTTATATTTCAATATTAAATTAGTTTCGAGGAAGCCGATCTAATCATAAAATTAGAAAAAGATAAAAAAGTATCAATTTCGTCGGTCGCTATACAATAATTTCACAATCCAGTGACAATCCATCCAATTACAGCAGAATAATTAAAAACGAGATTTCATAATATCTTTTTAAATTTTACATCAAAATTTTATTTACAATGAGTTTGTATAATTTGAATATTTCAAAGTAACGTATCCCTATTGGGTATTCTTATTTATATCGTTGCAGTCTTATATAGTATGTCAAAATCTACTAAGAGTTGTTTTCTGAGTCCAAACAATTAATGAATGTCAAAACATCTAACCGTGGTCACGGCGACCTTTCTCAAGATAAAGTTATGTGGAAAATTTATGAAATATGGGAATGTTAATTTAAGTCATTAGAGAAAAGACAAGAAGATATGCTGAAAAAAAGAATAGACAGAAAAAACATGTGTGATCGCGCCGCCGCCGCGAGCGGTGTTTGTAGAAACAAGTTGAATGTGTTAAATGTGGACCGCCGCACATTGACGTCCATTTGACTGGAAGAGATAGGTGGACTTTGTAGCTAATCTAATAGCACGTTTTTTGGTTTTATTTAGATGGCGCGTTTTAGGTGTAATTTATTGCTTACGAACAATATTTTTATATTTACGTAAAAATAGACTACTTGTTCGAATAAATTATCGATTTAAATGTTACATACATTACGGTACCAACTTATCTTCTAATGGAGATATATATTATTACAATCTTATGGAGATAGCTTGCATGCTAAATTAACAGATACTTTTTATCCATAGATATGTATGTTCTAGTTAATAAAGTTTAATACGAACAATCTTTTCAATAATTCCTACATCTACGTATTGCCCATTAAGTTATTCAATTCACGGCGAGTGAATAGGATTTTCTCCACTATAATGGACTCTAATCCAACGCCACACATGTCTCGGTAATGCGGAGCTCGCATGAGCCACATTATAATTTTTCGTAACGGATCATTACAATATCTCATCGTGACACAGAAAAATTTTACATGTCATTTGGACGAATTTTTACGAGTATTTGTTTTTCCGCACTGGGCGGGCCCCTTTATAACCGTTAAATTGGTTAGAATGTTTCAGGGCGGCTTTGTTTTACGTTTTTTTCCTGTTCTAGTTTTTATTTCAGTTTCGTATTAGTAACGTTTAGAATAATTGGTTTATTGGTAGCCCTGATTGCTTTTTGTTTGTATGAAAATTTTTTGTAGGAAAAATATCTTTAAAAACAAAAATATATTTTTTACTATTACTTTTTGAACATTTTCATTTTACACAATATTTCAAACAATATACAAAACGAATACCAATAAGATATTCTATTAGAAACTAATAATAAGTTCTTCCTAGGCACAGTACATCTGTTCTTCATTTACTCCGTCCTGGCGCGGCAAGAGACAGTTAAAATTAACTTCATTAATCGACATATCCCATAAATGATCCCCGGAACACAGAAAGCATATCAAATGAGACTAATTACATGCTTCGACCCGCCACGACATATGCACGGACCTAATGACAAACAACGTTACACAAAATAAACTATTTGTCTGTCCGTTCTTGTAATGGAATTAACGGGTGACTTGTCACATTGTGTATACTTATTCTTCAAGCTAATGCTCTGTTAATTAGATTCGATATGTTATACGTCAATATCTATTAGAGAAGTAATAAGTTTGCCGGTTAATAGTATTTATTAGTTGTTGGTTACAGTTTTATATAAAAAAAATTAAGCTCTATCATAACTAGAGTTATGATAAAATGTGTTGCAGGGTGGAATAATTTTATATAGATACATTTTGGGATTATTTTGTATAGAATATACATATGTATAACAATCAATTAAGTATGAATTATCTAACTAAAAAAAAAAATTAAATTAAATATAAAGGTGTGAATAACTCATTTTATTAATAAAAAATATACGTAGCTAAAAGTAGCTCGTTTAAATAAAAAATACTTGTTGAACTTGGCCCCCATTAAAAATACCTACATAAAACCTCATTTATAAATCATAAACCAAATAAAAAAATGTGATGTCTTCGGATTACGTCTGATATTTGTAACCGTTAAAAATAATATAAAAATGAATGAATAGAGTCTATTTATGTCAGAACAGCACAAACAACAGAAAGTCGCGTGGCCGTCAACGCTTGGATGTTTGTAATTTATCGGTTGCGCCTGCGCCGCCCTCATTAGCGGCTCCGATATAAAAACCCGCCAATTTTACATTCGCGCTATGACTCATGCCCGATCTCGATTTATTTGATACTCGATTCGATACAACGCTTAACTAGATATGCATACATAATTCAGAAACAAGATAATGATTGGCAAATTTGCAACTTTACGATATCATAAAATTTGTGTTCAGAGAACAACAGATTCTAAATTCAGTGTTGATGACGATTTGATTTTTATTTTACAAGCTGATATGACTACTTTTATTATACTGATTCATGTTGATATCATTGATATAATTTTTGTAAAATGTTAAATAATGTAACGTATCTCTGTACTATAAGCCAACTATTTTATGATGTCTATCATGACTACATTTAAAAAATCAATAACAAAATTTAATCTAGTTTAAAAAGAACACAGCTATAATGCATCACGGAAATGAACTTATGATTTGTTGTGGTTAAGAGACAATATGTTGATTGCGGTCGTTTTGTCGTCGTGTGCGGCCCATCAGCCCATACTTTCAGCGGCGTCTTTGCTCTGAAATGGGGCCTGAAGCGTGTACAGCGATTTCAGCGCGAGTTTCACGCCTTTTTTTGTGCCTTCAGCGATGCTTGTATGAAGATTCTTATAGACCGTGAAGTGTCACTGCGCGTTAATTATTTGCGAACGTTTGTTTAGTGGGTACGATTTTTTGCTCGTTAGTACGTGTATATTGTAGCTTTTGTGATACTGGACGAGCGTCTAAAACAGATATTTTTTTGGGTATTAATTGTATTTTGTCTGCTATATTTGCGCAAGTGCAAACGATACTTGAGAAAGTTTTATTGCAATCGGGTGACTGGTGTGGCAGTTCATTAAACACAAATACACAAACAAAGAAACAAACATTGGTTTTTAAAACTCTATTATCTAGCTTTTTTTTACTTTTTTACTGTATAGCAAATAACAGTAGTTTTTGTACGGTTTTGAAATATGTCTAAAAATAGTTTTTATAAATAGTAAGCACCTCTTATACAAATATCTATTTTCAAGGTTTCAATACTAAATTCCTAACTTTCAACTTATTGGAATGTTGAGGTAAAAATAAGTATTCAAGTGATTTATTAAAATTGTATTGTTGCGCTTCGAAATAGCCTTTTAATCCTTTGATCAAAAGGCTATTAATTTATTTTTGTCCATTTTTATATCGGTTTTATAATCAAATGGATATGATATTTTCAGTTATTTCAGTTCATCCTTTTAACTGATTAGTTTGGAATGTATTATAACTTGTTTATAGTTTCCTTGATCCCTTTGGCTGCGGCTGGATTGAGTAACAAAACACGTTATAAAATAAATTTATTAACCAAGTTTTATTTTACTGTATAAGCGTATATAATAAAAGCTAAAGTCTGAATGAAAATAACTTTTTCAGTCTCTCTGTTTGTCTTCAATGTAATTTTATTAACATTATATTCGTATACCTAATCATCGAAAATTTAGATAGGACCTCTATGAAGGACATCGGTTGATTTTTAATGAAATATCCGACTTTCACGCGGGAGGAGCCGCAGGAAATAGCTAGGTATGTGTACTCACTATACAGTGTTAATAACCTAATCTGTTATTCTACTTGATCTAGGTACATTGTAAAATAATATTTCAGCCTTACGCTCTTCTTCCTAGCATCTTTCCCGGACTTAACCAGGGTCTGCTTTATTCTAGCCTAAGTTTTGACAGGTTACTGATTT
>DVXP01003862.1:0-10862 GCA_018235645.1 Junonia grisea
TGCAAACGCACACATACAAAAATAATGCCACAGTTTTTTGAGTTGAGGGCGCATCTAACGTTTTAAATCTTTGTATACAACCGACATAGTGAAAATGAATGAATCACGTAATAACACTAAACCAGTTAATGTGATAAGGTTATTCGAACCATGTACCAAGATCAATGTTTCGTAACAAAATATATCAGCTGTACGAGTAGCATGTCAAAATTTAAGAAACCTTTATTATTTTAACAACCAAATTATGTCCTACGGAAAGATCAATAGTAAATGCTCTCTACCTCTATATTAAATTATTATTGAATGTAGTTTTATTAATTTCATTTGATTATACAGATTTTACATTTATTATTATAAGATCTGAGTTTCTGCAATAACTGTAAGAAAAATTTACACTTAACTAGCGCATGACTAGTGTAAAGTTTTGGCTCTACCCAAGCCCAGCACTTTTTTTTACAATCGAACTGATTGGTAGTTATGATTTTTTAGGATTCCTATGGATTGAATTTAAGTAACCATGGCAACAAAACAAGTTTATCTATAGAAAGTCATACTCAGTTCATGTGTAAACATAATAATTTATTCATCTTTCTCGCAGTTTAATCTTTTATTGCATTTCCGTTTCTTATGTGCCAATGGTTTACCACAACTGATAATAATTGGAAAAGATGAGGGAGTATACATTCTGTCAACTGTACCTATTATAGTAAAAATATACGTCAAACTTATTTGAATAAGCAGTATTGAACAATAAAATTATTTGTTCTTAAATATTCATAATTAACATACATTAGTAGATTTGATGCACAGAAAGATTTTATGAAATATGTTTTTAGCTTTACTGCTCACAAGCATTATTCTAAATCAGGATAAAACCTTCTGACCTAGATACTTTCAACCGTTATAAATAGCTTCATTTTCCTGCTAGTGCTTTAGAATTTTTTTCTTCATACCTATTTTTTAAATTTAATATGTTGATGCTTAAATATATATTAATATTATATATTTCCTATTTCTTAATTGAGGATATAATAATATAAAGAAATGTATAACAAAAATGCTTACACAAATAAAAATGACGGCTCTACCAGAAATCTCTTCATTTCCCGGAACTTGACATAATCCGTTAACCAAATGTACTCTTCGCTGTTATTTTTTGCACGATATCTAAATACGATAACAATAATTACTTGCAGGCATCGTATAAACAAACTTCTCGGTAGGTAGACACGTTTATATCACGACAAAGAAACAAAATTACCTACTGTAGCTTTTATGTTGACTGGACATCGTAGAGTAGATATGTAGAGAATAATAATAAGGACTTTGACATTGTATTTAATCATTTTTCTTGCATTTAAACGCTTAAAAGCATTAATTATTATTTAAAATAAACATAGAGTGACCTGACCAAAAATGTGCTATTATTGGAACGAAGTAGGTACCTACTCAAATATATTTTTAAATTCACCAGCTTCTTAAAATAAATACAATATATGACGTCAATGGAATGTTACTTAATAAATACGAATAATCAATTTAATTCCTATTAATGTATGCTGTGTAAAAACCAATTCTCACATTTAAGATGAGATCGTACGCTAATATCAAAATAAAATCACAAAATCGAGGATGTTGCAATATAACCTTCATCGGATTCCAACCTTTCAATTCTATAAACCTATTGTAAAAATTACTTAAATTCGATGCAGCAATAATTCTATTATGTTATGGGTGGTATATATTTAGATGCAATTAAGATTTTTTAAGATGATTATTATTTATTGATAGTGATAAGCCTCAAACAGTAATGGTCTTATCAAATCTTTTTCTTCCTTTATTGCATGTCTTAGGCTTAGGTATATAAGAAAAAATATGTTACATTAAAAGTGTTCTTTTTTTGGTTCTACTAAAACTCCTATTCATATGTAGGTATGTAGTAGGTTTTTTACGTAGTTCTTTTCAGTAATGAGTTATTACTGAATAAGTTTTAATACAAATAATTGAAATAGAGTTTATTTCAATTATTTGTATTAAAACTTCTGATCTTAAAAATTCGTAATTGTATAAACTTTCTATTGTACCACAATTACCTATATAAAAAGTAACATTGTTATTGCATAATTCTTTTTAAAATTAAATGAAATAGCTACCTAATAAAACTTGTTCATACTTTGCAACTTTATTAACTCTATCATTTTATTCCGTGTTATGAAGTATGAACAAATCCTCGAGATTGTTTCTAAACAAACAGACGTAATAAGTTCCCATTGAAACCTGTTGAATATTTTACCACTTGAATATGTTAAATCGTTAGCGATTATTCGTGGAAGATTAATGCGAAGTTCTACTCGCTAAGTTTCTATTGTGCTGCGCGTTCTATCTCAGACAATCGCACATCAGTTTGTCTGTCAGCGCAAGGCCTCATTCACTATAATAATTGTCCATCGTGCGAATCTTAGCACATTCAACTTTGCAAATAAGTCTCGATTGCAGAGATTTGTGTAATATACTTGTAATAATTTTTAAAATTATCTACTTGAAACAGCATTATCGTATCTCATTCCATACCTACCTACATCGCGGATGTGGTAACGTTTCAAATTACTAGAAATAAGCGTTGTTTAACTTTGCGAACGTATGTACCTTAATTATGTATGTTTTCCATAACATATTTAATATAGTCGTCGGATACTATAAATTTAAAATTTATTATTGTTATCACATATTTTTGTTTATTTTTTTACGTAACATAATTTAGCTTAGGAGCGTTATGTGAACGCTGAAATGAATACTCTATGTTGTAAAGAAATTATAGAAAAAAATGGGACTTACACTTGCACACAAGGTAATTTTTGTCAAATATCCATGCAATTTAAAAGAATAGAAGAGCTCTTATGCATGTTCCTTGGCCTAGATGGAACTGCGTGACAGACGCATCTGTTCGACTAGCACTAGGTCGTCGGATCAACAATGTCAAAATTGCGACAAAAGTTTCAATTCTTACATTATGAGTTTCATATTCGTTACAAATATTAATTTTTTCAATGAAAAAAAATTGTAATTTAAATTAATTATGTAAAATATGTAGTATACTTCAATAAAATGTTTTAATCAATATAGTAAATAAATCACCAATTATTTTGGCAGCATTTACTCACCTACACGTTAGGTGACCGCTGTCGTTGCACAATACGGAAAGGTCGCCGTGCAGGGTTATGTAAAGACGTGTTCCATACGCATTTACGACATGCCCGGTTAAATTTTACACGTTTATTTAATACAATTAGAGATCATCAATGTCGTGACCGTGATGGTAGATCGTATTTTGAGTTCATGACCCCCAGTTTGAGGTTCATCTTACATTATCGAAGCTGTGTGTGAAGTGTGAATAATATTTATTTATTTAGACGTAACACTGTCCATGTTGCCCGAGGTCATATTGTTATATAGCCTTGTCTAAGTAATTCATAATGCCAATTGTCATCGTTAAAGGCAGACAATTTGAAGTAACGATGTAAAATGTCAAATATTATAAATTAGACTTTGTTTCCAGGACCGAAGGAGTTCTTCTACCGTGGTCACAATTATTTCTATAGCGGCCACGTTCCCGAGCTCGCTAACAGGAAAGTGGACTGGTTGGACGGCCGCAATATCTGCCGCGAGTATTGCATGGACCTCGTTTCAATGGAGACTCAAGAGGAAAATAATCTAATCTTCAAGCTTATTCAACAAAGTAAGTTTCTTACTACGTATCTTTAATAAGATGAAATTTAAAATGATATAACCACGACACTATTTGAATCGTCGTACATACATATATTTAAGTATGGAAAGTTCCGCACCGGGCTGCCCGTCCATCCGTCTGTAAGAAGCGCGCTGTACCTACCTCATGAATCGTAATAAGTAGATAGTTAGAGAATTGAATTGTTCACAGCGCATTTTACTACTTTTGTCGGAGGCGCAGATTTCGATAGTAGGTTGTTTTAGGTACTCTAGTAAGTACTTACCTACCTACTGGTTAAGTGCGAGTAGGAAACTTATGTATTTATTTTTATTGGTAGTACATAAAGAATTAAAGACTGCCAACGTTTACAAGAAAACAACAACAGATGGCGTGGATCGCTTAAATAATAACAACATACCGAGTACCTACATATTTTATTTTTTACTTTATTTTATTTTATACTGATCCTATACAAACATTTTTTAATTTCAGATGATGTTCCTTACATATGGACGTCGGGCCGTCTTTGCGACTTCAAGGGATGTGAATCGCGAAAAGATCTTGAGCCCAAGAACATCTTCGGTTGGTTCTGGTCAGCTAACCGCGAAAAGATGTCCCCCACTAACCAGGTATGTATTTTAATAAAAATTATAATATAAATTTAGGTATTTGGCACTAAAAGAAATTACAAACAGGATTTTGCTATAAAAAGCCGACCGACTGATCGAGACCTACTTCATTCTTGAATCATATGTCTCGTATTTTTAACCAACAAAATTAGATCACATGAACCTAAAACACATGAGTAGACAATTTTCAAAATTACGCTATCTAGAGACTAAGCTTCTTTAGAAAGTCAAAAAATTTTACCAATTTTGGTAGGGTTGTCACATTAGGTGAAGACAAATTAAACAAAACATTTAGTGGGTCGCGCTAACGGTCGGTAGTGCAATCGTTTCGCGCCGTTGTTTGCTTTGTCTCTGCTAACTTAATCAACTCATGTAACTAAAATAAAAAACAGACATGTTAGATTGTCAGAATACGAATAACCATAAATTTAATATTTTTAATAGATTCCCAACGGATGGGGCTACAACCCGTGGTCGCAAACTGGTCACAAGAAGCAACGTCAGCCTGACAACGCAGAATTCGACATCAACGGAACTACTGAATCTTGCCTTAGCGTCCTAAACAACGTGTACAACGACGGTATTGCCTGGCACGATGTCGCCTGCTACCATGAAAAACCAGTGGTCTGCGAGGACTCAGAGGAACTTCTCAACTACGTCGCGAGCACCAACCCTGGCATCCGTCTGTGATTTTAGACCCATATAAAGCTTACATCATATCCAATTAACTTATGTAAATCAACCTAAACCTATATTTATACTTATGTATTTAATTACATCTATTTTTTCGAAATTCGTGAAGTGAATTGTTTGTAATCACGCAAGTGTAAATGTAGCTTTAGTTCCACAGATAAGACTAACGTCTATGTATCAACAGCACAATATTTTATCATGCACACTTCATACTCTATTAGGACTTGCCATATTCTCAACGTGTAGCGATCTCTTCCACACGCACTGCCCTTCCGTCGTACAAAATCGTTGTACAGAATAGTATAAGTCTAAATAAGTTTAACTAAGTTTATTTTATCTAAGGGAAGAATTTCTATTTGTATATAAAATAAAATTAAAACATAATATATTGTTTTATTTGGTATCATTTTACACATGTAAAAAACATTTCCATTAGACTCTAGTTAAGAAAAACAAAAATATAACTTATTGTTAGTATCGTTATTATGTACTTTGTACATATTTAAAAAATGACAAAGTTTTTTGTCTCTTTAGGCCTTTAAGTTGTAAAGGCCGACATGCTTCTTTATAACTTTAAAGAAATAAAATAATCAACATTAAACTTAAACACAAAAATTAATCTATAATCACATTTTAATAAAAAAAAAACTTTTATGCAAAAGTAAATAAAAAAAAATTGTACTTCTTATTTTTGTGTCCTACAAAAAAAGAAAAATATCTAATAATTAACTAATAAAAACTATTCGATGTTCGGTATGAAAACCCTCTTCCAACAGATGTAAGATCATGGTCCTTGTAGCGCTCACAGAGACTCAAATCTCTGGCTTTGTTCACTAGAATACTTAATACATTGTACTCGCAACCATTTATGGTGATATAACTATTAGCATATTTCTCTATATCCTGTGGAGTTATTTTATATGCACTTTTGTCTTTCTTTCCTAAGGTTTGGGATACTACAGTGCTGCCATCTTCAAAAAGTGACTCAGTCTCAAATACAGTTTCCATTTTAGGACACATTGATAGAATCTCTTTATATCTTTCTAATGTTAGCTGCAATGTTATTTCGGGTAGATCAAACTCTGGTATATCTGGCTTTAATGTGCAAAATCGATGCCGCCTGCGGTTTGTGTAGAATTTTTTAAAATCTGAAAATTATTATGCATAAGAATATTGTTTATAAAAATATAGGGAAATATAGTTTATTTTATCATATTTACTGTTGATATAGGATTCCTCATTCTTTTCCAAAAACACAGGCCATCCTTCAAGCTCATCTATTATATTGACAATTCCTTTGCCTTGTATTTCAAGAAACAAATCTCCGATGACCTGAATTTGATGATAAAAAAACATAAGAAAATTCATAAACATAAAAAGATAAAGATATACCTACTTAAAATAATTATTTGAATAATTATTAGGCTGTGAAATTAATGTAGAATAAATGTAAATTAATGTACGAAAATATTATTTAACATAATTACCACATGATTATGCAATGTTGTTAAGAGAGCGATAGGCTGGAAACACACTCTTAATGCATTTTTAATTAGCTCTTGACATTTTTCTACACATCCTTCGGTCCATGTTGTTGTTATATCATTCTTTATCTGGCAGTCATCTGTTAATACCTTGCAAAAAGGAAATGAATGGTGAAAGGTGATGACTACATTATGATTTATTTTAATAATTGAAAAACATTGTACAGATTGAAGAGAAGATTTTTTTTTTTGTTATTTCCACTGTAACTTTGACTCTAGTAAACAGATTAAATTTTAAACTAAAACTAAATTAATAAAAAGAAGAAAGTGTTTCTTTGCAACTTTTATTTACATTCCTAGAAATGATGTAATAAATTGAATAAAAAAAAAACAAGTTACTTTATCTATTGGCACAACACCATGAATACTGGCTTCAAAGACTTTTGTTGGTAATTTTCTGTACTCCAGAGGTAAATCTATGAAAAATGTTTTTTCATCCGGACGTAAATATATTCCATAGTCTATCAGCCAGATCAAGAATTGTTTTTCCATCGAAACAACACCACGAGTCCACTTCTTTTTCCACATAACTGCGACATACTATAAAAATGTTAACATTGTTTCGTATTTATATCACATTTTAATTAAACCTACAAAGTAAAAATTCTAAACTTACTTGACCATGGTTTATTTCTGTTACTTTATTTCTATTCAACAAAACTTTGTTAACTTCAGATTGATTTTCAAGTTTAAAATCATTACGTTCACTAAAATCTTCATTCACACAAAAAAATGAGAAAGGATTCGTGAAACTTGTTATTTTAATATTCATTTTTTATAAAAAGTAAGTTTATTTTCTAAACTCACAATCTTCAAAACAATTTTTACGAAACATAACTGAAAAACTGAAGGTAATAATCAAGTCAAAGTTTTATCGCTACTCGCTGATTGGTACTCCTATTTCGCGCGAATAGCACTTTTTGATTTATCCAATAGCAAATGAATCATCATAGTGAAAATATTCTTATTGGGTAAGTAGATATAACCCTTGTGTATAGAAGGTTTTTTAAATTCCAAAGGAAAAACAAATAAGTATCTACATCATAGATACTATTTAGTTCTCTTCATTTTCCAAAATTTTTCATCTAAAGCTTCATTATAATATCTAATCATTTTTATGCATTATGCATAATAGATAATAATAAACAATAAAGTTAAGAAAATATTTAGCATAAAAAGCACAATCTAAAATTATGCTTCGTAACATTTTGCATACCTAGATGGCGTTACGATCGGCATATATTTTTCTTCCTTATCTAGTTTTATTTACATTTTGTGTCGTATTTGGTTAATCTTATTTATGTTATTTGTAAAAAAATATGTTCTTATATCGGTATTATATCGGTACGCAATTTCTCAAAAAAATAATTATGTAAAATTATACGTAGAATTCCATGATACTAATATCGTCAGAAAGATAATGAGTACCTTAAAAATATAAGGCGCATGAAAATTACGTACTGTTTTTTATCGTCACTATTGAAAAAAATAGGTCTACATTTTTCATACCTATGTAAATAATTCATTTTATTATTTATTTATTACTTAAGGTTCCCAATAGGGTAAATAACCCCTCGTGGCTATTTATTCTTATTTGTGACTGCACATTTTTTAGGATTCGGTAGTCAAAATAAAACCTTTATACGTAGTTCGCCACAGTATAACAAATCTATATTAAGGTCCATTAAGGCCCAGTATTTTAAGGTCCAATTTAGGTAATATCTATTAATTAATTGTTACCTATTATCAAAGCAACACTAATAAGATGGATACAAGTCGATACTTTTGTAAAGATGAATATTCCTAAACGTCGGCATCGGCTAAATTGAACGATACCAATGTTGAAATGAATAAAAAATGTTAGATTTATAACGTTCTAATAATGTCGACACGTATTTGGGCCGTTGTCTCACACTTCACCTTTTAATTTTTTATTCTTGCGTATTATATATCCCTGTTGCGTTTTATCAATGTTTAAGCCTTTTTTGGAACGTCGACTGGTTTTGAAGTCAATAAATTGGTTAAACGACCAGAATTATGTATTTAAATTGATTTAAAACGTCGTTTTTACAGATAACGTACCTATTAGGTAATGTACATACATTTTGGTCGGATTATTTGATTTGTATTCTTTAATGAATGTTCTTAAAACTAAATAAACCTACTTTTAATAAGATTTTTCTAAATAAATTGTAAGCGTTATTAAAAATTATAAGGTCATCAATCAAAGCAGCTTTTCCTTTATTAACGTCCTGGTATGGGTAGTAGTAAGTAGTATGAGTATATTGCTTATTAAAAGTTGTCACACCTTTTAGTGAACTCTACTTGAACTCAGTCAGACCATCGCGCAGTGGTCGATTTACCCATGAGGCTCGGGTCTAGGGTGCCACATTGTTAAGGTCGCGAAAATTAGCTTTTCTGGGGCGGCAAAGTTGCAAATGAGCTTTTTTTTAGCGAAAAGTGTATATTTGAGAATTTAAGATAGGGAACGGAGACTCAATTGATATAATTAGTCACATTTAGGATGGCTAAGCTATGAGCGCCGTATGAATCAGGGCCTAGGGCGGCACTTGTGTTAAATCCGCCATTGCTATCACATACATGAATCCTTGATAAATTCGTACTATTCTTCTTGTATCTTACATTTAAGTGTATACTGTACAATTATGATTTATGTACGTATGAGTATGCTTACATGTGTTTGTATTTTTCTTTCGTTTCTATTGAGACATCATGAACATATAGGTACATACAAAAGCTACAAATTAACAAAATAAAAATCTCTATTTTAAATTTTAAAATATATTATACGTAAATCTCAATTTATTAAAATTAAATAATCCAAAAATTAAATATCCCTAACTGAACAGTCAGTAAAAACAAGTTTTAAAAACATTGCTGAGTCTACGTGGGATGAACGTTGATTCGATTTTCTTCCGCGAAATGAATGCGTCAAAAACTTGATAACCTTTAATTTTTGAACCCTTTCAAACTAAATATATCCGATCAGTGGTTTCCAAACAGTTACCTCTTAATGGTAAAAAATAAATAAAAAAGGTTTATTTATAATAAACACTTTTTACGAGAAGAACTTATTTATTACCAACGAGTAGTACATGGTTACCATAATGTTTTCTGGATATTTGGGTTGTTTTTAAATGTGTAAGTTTTAGGAATCTAGTACACCTGCTTTTACGTCCTGCTATTTATCTTATTTATCAATATAAAGTCTTAATTACGAGTCTACGACTTAACTACGAGTCTACGACCCCACTTTAAAATCATACAAATTAACAACTAAGACTTGCTGGAACCATCTTGCTTTACTGTCAGCTAGATCGGCTATGCTCTAGTCTTGTCTAAAGGTGATTCTGGAACCTTCTGAAATTACGTATTTATGACATATTAATCCAATTAACTGGTAGGCTACCTTTTTAAGTGGAAATAGTTTACTGACTACATACCTCCAACAGTATGGCTGTACTTACATTGTCACAGAAGGTTGGCGTGAAGAATCTAGTCATTATTATAGCTGCGTTTCGTACGGCGAGTCCCCTCCCTAGTCCTTATCTTAATTGTTACCATATTCATTTTTTAAACCAGTAACGCATTTATGGCTTTTCTGGTACTACCAATGTATGGGCGCCAACTGCCATGCCAAAAGAAAGTAAAAGTTTTGCTAAGAATAAAAATATACAGCAATCTCAATCAGCTCCAGATATTAACACATAACTAAAGAAAAAACTGATTTTGTTAATAAATCATATTTTTATGGCTTTTAATCAGACTTACTATTCTACGTCTACTTATTATTTTACCTTTTCACCAATTTTACTGGTTTTACACAAAGCGATTGATTTAAAGTTAACGCTCACTACAGTAGAACACTCGGCAGATGATGAACGCCGTGGCACCTCGTTCTACAGCGTCCATTTGCCGAATTGCGAAAACGAAGTTCCACGTGTGGACGTCGCTTTGTAAGCTACGCTGAACAAGTAAACAACGCGTTATTCTCGATTTTCATATTAGTTTGTGAACGGTTGTCACCGTCATCATGTAGTACATAATTTATTTTACTGAAAGAAGTATTCAAGGCAGTTCAAGAAATAAATATTCTGAAAACACTAGAACCACTTTGAGGGCAGTGCGTGGGCAACTTGCCGGCAATGGTTCACTAGGCGGCTACTAGGCGTTGATGTAGTGAGCGTTAGCCCATACAAAGCCATATTAATAATACCAACCGCCCGGGCGAGGCGGTGCTGATCGACC
>DVXP01003863.1:0-10862 GCA_018235645.1 Junonia grisea
GCTACAAAATGCGTTGCCGGCCTTTTAGGGGGTATGGAGAGGGAATGGATAGGGAGTTAATGGGGAAGGGGTGGGAATTTTAAATTCTCTATTATGTATTATGTATATGTTGTTAATGTTTTGACAGAAGTCTGTGACTCAACGCTTATAAAGTAACCAAATTGGTATTCAGCTTATATAATTTAATTCCTTAACTTATTGGTAAAAGCAAACATAAAATAATTTCTCACAGTTCTAACGTAATTCTACTGTGCAAGTAGTCATGTTCTTCAAATATGTATACGGTAATTGTCTAATAAATCTAGATCGAAGTGTTGAAATAATAACTGAGAAAGGGAATACAACAGCATTTATCGATCCATACTAATATCACAAATGTCTGTCTTCATGTTTAACATTTTCTAACGAATGTTCACAACAAATAAGGAAATAGGCTACTTTTGATCTTAACTACATTGATACGAAATTAAGCCTGAAATGAATATTATTATAAATGATTATAAAGAATACATTATTACTCAAAGCAATAAGCTATCCATAAAAAACTGTTATATCAACAAAGCCGCATTTAGTCCAACATTTAAGTTATTAGTAGATTTTTTGTTTATGTTTTATTGGGGTACAATAAAGAATATTCCCTCCCTATTATATGTACATACACGAAGTCGAGGATACCAACTAGTGGAAAATAATTGTTTAAAGAGAATTTAAGTTGCAATGTTTACTATCTCGTAAACTTCACTGTTAATTGGACTTCATGTTTGGTGGTTACGATAAATTTGACCATTGTTCAGGGAATTTCAACTCTATAACTTCTGTAGAAGGTTTAATATCCCTTGATGGGTTTATACCACCTAAACTCCCACGGGTTCGAGGTATGAATCGCGTGACTTACGGTCCACAATATGATGGTGAAATAGATGGCTTTTGTTTGAGGTCGGAACCTATGACATGGTTTTCCTAATTTATTGACGATTGATACGAAAGGTCAGTTTATATTAAATTGCATTACGCAATTTTGGGAAATACTGGTTGTAATAGATTCTTGTAAGCATAAAGTATTAGTAGGTGTAAGAGGTTAGAAGTTGAGTGGTTACAGCTGTAGAAATGAAAACATAAGTTGTTTCAATCAATTACAATAATTAATTGATTTGATTCTATTACTTATCGTATTCAACAATAGTTTATTTGAAAGTTAAATAACTCCAGACAATATTATTTTTCTAAATACCTGTCACACTAATGACTATAAATCTTAAAAAACATTTTGGACATATTTCCTCCAGTTAACATGTTTAGAATTTATCTTTCCTTTAACTTTATTCTATGATAAAAATTAAATAAACCTAATACAGAGATTACCTCAGAAGGTGGTTACGGAATGCATAAAGCTAGAGCCAGCAGGAAGTCGTGGCTGAAACACAACACGGGCAACCGTTAGAAGGCTACGGGTGTGACTTACAACTATATTACAGCCTGGATGCGCGGTGACATTCCGTTACTAAACATTAAAATATCTAGTGAAGCAAAAGTTATAACTATTCATTTCAATGAAAACAGAGAATTTGAAGTCCATTTAAATGGAGCCGCAATATTAAATAGAGATTTTGATTCTCCACTTAGTTTTGGTAACAGGACTACGTGACTAAAACACACACTGCAGTTACCTCAAAATAATCTGCAAAGCTTTAGTCAGATCTCAAAACCACTTAAAACTGACTTTTCTTTGAAAAGATTCTAAAAACGTGTCCTTGGAATATGGAATTTTGTTTATTTTATAAAAAGCTTTCTTTGATGGAGTGAAAAAAAAAACATGGATACACTATTTAACTGATGCGACGACGACAACGGGACTTGTGCCAAATTATATTTACCACTTTGTATATAAAATGACAAGCAAAAAAATTTTTTAAACACCACAATGTAGTATCAAGTCGGTATCCATTCATAGATTAAAGATCGCTCTCACAAAGCATTCTGCTGAAGTTAAGAATCGCCTGAAGAGGGTTCGAAGAGGCTTGATAGTCTCGCGCGGAAAATGATTAAGTGGCTACGATACTCCAAGACTCAAAGACGTGATCGATATAATAGCAGAACTGAAATGGAAGTGGGTCGACCACAGCTCAACAATAGAAAACAGACGCTCCAAGTGGCTTGGAATGCTCTAAGAACTTAAGTAGATGGTATAGTAAATATTGAAGGATTTAATGATGTGGCAGTAAGTTATGAAAAATTCGGGCCTCATTAATTTGGTAGGGAACTTACGTCGGCCACTTAGGAAATCCACTCCTCTTGCCAATTATTTTCTCTTAACATCTTCTTTACTTGATAAAAAACCGTGTAAACATTTTAGGAATTTGAAAATTTCATATAAATTTTATGAAGTACCTAAATGACAAAAACACTAAATAATTAATTAAGTGTAAAGCAAGACATTGATTGATCCATGAGTATATTCATACAGTAAAATATCGATAGTTTCGATTAGCTAACTTGAAGTGAATAGGATAGTAAACCAAAGTAATTAGAACATATGACATAAGAAGCATTGGCAATCTATAAGATTAATACTATTATATATAGTCATTTAGAAAATACACATCATGTGATAAAATAATCTTCCCACAAAAACCTATCCCACACCCAAGCCTGAACCTAAGCTAGGTTAACCTGATAATTATAGTACATCAACCTAGGCAAGATCACGCCTTTCATTACAAATTCCGTTACATTAAAAACAAAACCTAGGTAATGCCATCTGCCTAGTGCATTATAAGACCTATTACCGATTCGCGACAGCGCCAGCCACTTACCTGAGCCGGGTGAGATTATGCTTGAAAAATTTTAAATTACATTTTTAGCATAACATATTGGTCTATTGTATGCTGGATTTAACTTTGCTCTTTTTTGTTTAATTATCGTTTTTGCTTATGTTTATGTTTGTTATTAATAGTTGAGATGTAATAGAACAATTTTTGGTTAATGTGTTGTAAGATGATAGATGGTAAGAAATAATTTTAACCAATTTCTAGAAGGTTTTTAGTTCACCAAAAGGTTTTTTTACCTCATGAGTGGTTACATGTTGAACAAGGTTTGATGGTAACCATTAAAATAGAAGATGGGAATCCTTAATGGATGAGCGGAAGACACTTATTGCAATATATTATAATACTACAAGATAAGAAAGAGTGCTTACATATTAAACTTCCACTAAAAATTCAATACAGTCAAGTTTTTGGTAGAAAAAACTTTATTTATTACCAATTTTGGTGATTTATTTTACGATGTACAATACAGGTTGAAGGCAATAAATGATTTAGCGATAAAGTACGAGAAATGTTCATCTTATGTATGAATTAAAATTTTTAACGGGAAAATAAATATCAATTTACAAATTTACGATTCAACAACACATTTTTTCAATTAGTAACTCCGCTTTAAGAATTTATTTTTCGAAAAAAAAACTTAGCATAAAAATCGAATTAGTTTTTTTTCTTAAGTGGGACCAAAGTTAAGTGTTTATTATAAATTAGTAGTTATTTCGTTCCGATCTTAAATTTAATATAATCGTTTAATTTCCTATAAATATTCTAAAAGAGGCCTAATACGACAGCTCGTTAATTACCTCAAGAGACCGATTGATTTACTGCCTTATCTAGGCTTTGATAAGGCATTATATTATGGCTTAAAATTTGCATACTTATTAGTTCATGGTTCATTTTTTTGTGTTTATTATTAGAAAGTGTTTTAATTTACTTTTTTATTAAGTTGGTGTCCACTTCTAAAGCTAAGTTTTTAATTTAAAAAATTTTTAAATAATTAGTATAGAAAATAAAATTGCGTTTTTTTTATTTTTTAACGCTTTCCTTTACTATAAAAATATAATTAATATAAGTACGTAACATAATATTGTACGTTTCCATGTTAAGAATTTTGCAGATGTAATGTTAGACGACCAGATTAAGTAACAGCTTATTTTTATCCCGGATAATAAGCTGTACCTAAACGAGGATACAGCGTTTCCTCGTTTGCAGCGCAGGCGAAGCCGCGGGCAAAAGCTAGTAAAATAATACAAATATAACGTTAACAAAGAAGCAGGCAAAAGCTAGGTACATATAAAGAAATTATGTATATTTATTGAACACAAGGGCAAAAGGTTTCCTTTTCATCGTATACATCAATCATTTTGAGATAAAATTCTTATAAATAACAAAGCATTTTATCAATAAACGATAATAAATGGTATTTCATACAATTCTGTTGAGAGGCTATTTACGACAAAAAATGTATTCAATAGATTTTGTGCTTAAAAAAATGTTTTACACTTTTTTTTACCTGTATGTTTAACGAACGGCAATTGCTTGTAATGATAATAATAAATAAAATTAATGAATGTTATATTTATTAAATAAAAAAATAGTTTTAATGAAATTGAAAATCAATATAAATAATTAATATTAAAATTAATATAAATTCATTCGTTCAGGAAAAGGCAATGTTCTCAAAGAGTAGAGATATAATTTAAAAAATCTATAGGCACCAAAGGGAGCGAAGCGATTGAAAAATTAATAAGTACGAAATAGAATCTATCTATCAAACACTGTCTCATACGACACGCTAAGCTCACAATATATCGATTATGTGTAATTTTCTAGCCCTAACCTTAATAACAAAAGTAGCCCTCAGCTTAAAGTAGGAAATATCAATTTATCAAACAATACTCTAGAGCCGGAGCGTGCAAAATATACACGAGTACAATACAATGAGTACGTGACAAAGGGACATCCCTTCATAATCCGGACCACCGAATGGGACACTTCATCGATATTATTAGTACAGCCCTATTGTATCGATTCTCTTGTGACAGCGGATACACTTGGGAGGTATTGTCTGTTAGTAATATGTTAGTAAGTGTTTTTAATAATTTTATTTATGGCATTTTACTGTGTTCAGCATCGGGAGAGAGCATCAGTACTGAGCAAAAATGCTTCCCGGTTTCATTTTGGTTAAAAACATTATTTCGAAAATATGAGATTAAACTAATTATGAGAACTGAGCAGAGCAAATTTCGCTTTAAAATACTTAACGTAACATAACATAGCCTGTAAATATCCCACTGCTGGGCATATGCCTTTTCTCCTATTAGGGAGAAGGTTATGGAGCTTAGTCCATCACGCTGCTTCACTGCGGATTGGTGGATATACATGTGTCAGATTTTCTTCTGGTACATGTAGGTTTCCTCACGATGTTTTCCTTCACCGCCGAGCTCGAGATGAATTTAAACACAAAATCACTTAAAAATCCAGCTGTACTAGCCAGGGTTTGACCCATGACCTTTGGTTAAGATGATCCACGTATTCGCACCACTAGGCCATCTCGCCTCAAAATTATTATTATACAATATATTGTATATAAAATATTAAAATACTTAATTGCACATATTCTTTCTCTTCTAAAATTCTAAAATCTCAAAATCGTTAATAACCTTCTAAATGCTTATATTCACCATAACGAACTTTAAAACTTCGAATACAAAAGTATTTTAAACTACGATATAACTTCATATCCTTCAAATAACACTTTTATTACGCCCCGATCACGCGTCAATTATGCGTTAAGAGCACATTGGGAAACATTATGTAATTTTTATCTCAGACGAGCCAATGACCTCAGAACTTTGAAATAATGCGTTGATAAAGTTAATGTTACCTATAAAACAACGCACCTTGTACGACGAACCACTTAACTTTATATATCAAACGAATATAACACTTATTTCCTTAAATTAAAGACTAGAATCCTGTGTGGTGGTTTAGGTTTTATGACTGTGGGTGGTTGTATGTAATCTATAGGGGCGTTCTGTCAATGCAAGTAGAGTAAATATGAGTAAAGTAATTGTATGGTTGGATATTCATGTTAGTTTTTACACTGTTTTTATGTTAATCGAACTATTTCATAATGTTGTTCTTGTTGGAGGTTTTGCGTAATTATATTGTTTCAATTTGTTTGGCTTTATTGCTGTATAATTCATTAATCATTATTCCGACCAAACATATATAGGAGTTTTAAGTATTTCTGTGTAAATATTTTCGTTAAAATTTGTTTAATGGTTTATGTACCAATAAAATTATACAAACAGATATGTAGAAATATATGCGACATTTGACCCAATACCAATCCTTTTATTCCTGAAATATAAGCTTTGAATTTAATAAATTATTTAATGGTATTTTTTGGTGTTTTGTGTTGTTTAATTGGTGTTTTTTTTGTTTTGTTTCTACAAAACTCTGACAAGACATACATACCTATAGGTACCTACATCTGATTTTTGTTAGACTACGTAATACAGCCTGTGCATATCCCACTGCTGGGCATAGACCTCTTCTCCTATTAGGGAGAAGGTATGGAGCTTAATCAACCACGCTGCTCCACTGCGGATTAGTGGATAATACCTGTATCAGAATTTCTTCCAGCACATGCAGGTTTCCTCACGATGTTTTCCTTCACCGTCGAGCTCAAGATGAATTTAAACACTTTAGCACTTGAAAATCCAGCGGTGCTAGCCAGGGTTTGAACCCGTGACCTTTGGTTAAGACCGCACCACTAGGCCATCTCGGCTTGTTAGACTATGGTTTCTTAAAAACCTTTAAGCGAAAACCAAAAGGCCAAAGCTAGGTAATGTGAAAGTCTGTTTATTATAAAGTTAATTATTTCAATATCTACTAAGTCAGACTTGTTAAGAGATAAAACAGACGTCGTAAACCCTAAGTGATATAATCACTTTCATATTATTATATATATATGTATGTAATTAATTAATAATAATATAATAAATGTTCTATATATTTTATTTTATAATAAAAACACGATCTTTTCTTAGCCGTTCATTTTCTACTAAACGTTACTTGTTACATATCAAAAGGGCGTACCGATCTAACGCAAAAAACATTTTTCACACATTCGAACAAAGAAATAAGCATTGAAACGCATCTGTTAGTCAGTTTAAATCGAGTTTGTCAAAAGCCTAGAGATTAAAAACAATATACTTATATTTCAAAGCGCTTATTTCAATAAGGACTAAATAACGATTCCCATTTATACTTACAGTTAGAGTACTAAAAAAAGTTTATAGATGGCAACACTAAATTGTAAGGTTTAAAGAACACAAATTGACATTTACAGTGGCAACATTAATAACATCTTATCGTGTTCAATATTTTAAAGTGACTTCCGCACTCTCGTTTCGCGGTATCGATAAAAAATTGCGATTTAATTGCAATACGGTTAGGGTTGCCAGGTGTCCGGTAAATCCGGGATTGTCCCGGATTTTCACGTCTGGTTTCCCGTGTCCAGTACTTAAGCCTTGCTGTCTCGAAATCCAAAAATCTTGATGGATGACCTTTTTTAGCTGAAATGGCATTTCTTTGATAGGGTAAAAAGGGTGTCGACCTTTTTTTCAGCTGAAAAGGCACTTCTATGATAGGGTAATAAGGTCGATGGTTTTTTTTGCTGAAATGGCATTTCTATGATAGGGTTCCGCCACTATGAGCCCGCCACTGGTTGTTGTAGAATTGTCCCAAATTCGAAAAATCTCTATCTGGCAACCCTAGGTCCAGGGTATCGACTATCGAGTCGATAAGGATAAAATATCGATGAAGTACTTCCCTATGCGGTTGACATGTTTATAGGCAATAAATCTGACGCCTACATGTAGAAATATTGCTTTCTCGTCTTTGGGGTTTAGGTAAACGTTTTCGTAATGGGTCATTTGGTAATTTAGCTGAAAATACGGCGATAGAATTATTTTAGTGGATTCCATCATAAAAAATTACGTTTTGGATATTTTTAACCCGGAAATGATAAAAAGTGGTAGCTGGTTGGAAGGCACAATTTGTGCCTATTTTTTTTGGGAAACCTTTTTTAGAATTACTATAAAATTATTAACTATCTTTTGTTTATTTTTTTATGGGATAGGGGTCAAACGAGCTGACAGATCACCTGATGGAAAGTGAATGCTGTCGCCCATGGACATTTGCAACACCTAAGGAGCTACAAAATGCGTTGCCGACCTTTTAGGGGGAATGGATGGGGAATTAATGGGGAAGGGGTGGAGAATTGGGCCTCCGGTGCCCTCACTCACGCGACGAAACACGACGCAAGCGCCATTTTACGCCGGTTTTCTGTGAGGCCTTGGTATCATTCCGGTCGAGCCGGCCCATTCGTGCAAATGCATGGCTCTCCCACGGTCTACTTTCTCCCTGCGAAAGTTCAGTTAAAATCGGTAAAATATTAGCCTGGACAAACATAGTTTAGTGTAAACATGGATATGATAAAAATATTAAAATTACAGACAAATACCAAGTTCGATTGGTTTTATAATTATGTAATCAATCGTGATTACCTATCGAGGTATGTGGTAGGTCGTATTAAAAAAAAATCGTAAGTTGTACGTATATTGGCAAGTTAGTCAACAAACTTGTTTTGATCGTTGCCTAACTTTAATAAAAGTGTGTGCGTATATTGTAAGACTTAGAACTCGTTTTAACGTTTAACTGTGTTTCTATAAATTAATGTATTCGCACGTGAGTAATGCAATTAATCTTGACCTCAGTCGACATCTTTGGAAAACGCTGTAAATAATAAACTGTACAGGTAATAAATAATTCCAAGTAAACTAATAGTTGTTCGTGTTAAGTCACAATAGATTAATTAAATGTATATATTTCAGCTATTTAATATATTTTATAAAATACATGTTTTTTTTTTTTGCAAAATCTGTAACGGTTTGATGAATTTTATCATATGAGGTGTCTTTAGAGTTGTTTCAATAATAATTACAATCTTATACTTATCTAATTGTGCACGATGTTTTGGTTTAATCGAGTGACGTCATAAATCTTTTATCGTAATTTATTAGCGGATATTTCAAACGACTTTGAACATTAATTAAATCATAAAGATCTGTTCATGTATTCAATTAATTAATTCGAGATAACAAGCGCTTCACCTTCTAAGATAAAGTAAGAGCAAAGTGCATTATGTAAATCAGTTCCTGGTAATATTCATAAGTGAGTGTTCTTATTTAAAAATGTGTAATTGTGAATATTTTATTTTCGTAATGAGCGATGCTCGCAACTAATAGATTTTTGTAATGTCTCACCTACGCCTTCGTGGACTTTGACTCGCAAGTTTTTACTATCTATTTAAAAATTGTAAATTTTAAAGTATTTCATAAAAAAAAAATATATTGTGTATATAATAGATGGCCATTTTTTTGCTGATGCTAATTTAACCCCAAATTAAAATTTGAAACCCTACGTGAGATCTGATAAAAGTCTCAAACATCAAAACCTATGTCTGTATTAATAATAACGCTACCGCAATTATTCTAGAAAAATATATTGTACGCATCGTCATAATTGTATCATTTAGCCGTATGAAGTCTTAGTTTTTACATAATATCTTCGCAGACATTCAGTATTATTGGATAGAAGTAATTAGGGCAATATGTTACAAAACAAAATTATACGGTACGCTGTTTTCTGTACGCGTTTGGCAACATCATGTCACAGTAATGTCCTTTACACTTGCCTCTAATCCAATTACATTAATCCAATATATCGATTTTCTCCTACTTTATATTACGCGGGAGGCTTGTTCTTTGAGCAGAATATATCTGAAACTAGAAATTATGGATGTTTGACGATGGATGTATAAATGAGTGGATATTTAATGATCTTTGGGCAAAAACTTCTGAACATGATGTTTATACCCTAATATACATCTGAATACGTCTAAATACGTCTGAATAATTAATAGGCTATTTTTATTAGTATGGCAAGTAAACGGATATTGGTTCGAATATATTTCGAGAACTACGGAATAGTCATCGTGAGATGTTCTAGTAGTCAACAGTTATCAGGCGACGCTCTGTCTCTCCACCTGCCTAAATTTTGGCAAAGATCCAAACTGAACTATTTTCTTTTATCAATTGTGTGTTACTGTCTTTGTATCGGATCAACCCGTTTATTATTAGCTGAGATTCCTTGAAACTTGTTTAATTACGAGAACTTTCGAATTGTATTGTTTTATTATGATTAGGCGAAGCGTTGCGTCATTGAAAATCAGGTTTATTTTTAACTTGAGCAATGAGATAAATTAGATTGAATGATATTAGATTAAATGGATGCTCGTATTTGTTCGGCTTCAGGGAAGTGCATTGTTATTGTATACGAATGGGCACATAACAGTAGAGATTTCACGGTTAAGGTTGAATAAATAAACTAAAACGGTTTCGAATTACCCTCACACGATTACGTAAATATTAAAATTTATAATGTAACCTTTCGATGTATTAATAATTCATCGAATAACAAATAAATCGCGTAAGAGTTAATAAATATTTACAATGTGGAAAATCGGACATGATTGACTTGGAGACTAAATCTATTTTAAGTTAAAACCTCTAGTCACCATGACGACCTGTAAATGCCTTGTATATCTATTACAAGAGCCAAGGGAATTACAGGTTGTAGTTAATTGTGTTTTGTTTTATATGACCGCTGACAGCGACTCGTGCGATCTTAGGCTCCACACAAACGGTCGGTTTTTAAATTCAGTTTCCTAATCAAATTTTCTAAAAACCGAACGCTCCAATTTCGTACGAAATGTTCAAGAAAGCGCACACGTCAAAGCCTATCGTTTCCGTAAGGAAAACCACTGAAAAAATGTTTTAAACACATCTAAACCGAACCGAACCGAAACCAAACGTTTGCGTGAAGCCTTATTCACAGTATATTAGGACGTAAAAACAAAATTGTTTTTTTTTTTGTTTTTTTTTTTTTTTATTTAATACCTAGGCG
>DVXP01003864.1:0-10861 GCA_018235645.1 Junonia grisea
GGGTTAAACAAAACATATTCTCAACCCTTGTTTGACAGGCGACAGGCGTCTCACCAGGTCCATTGTCGAACCGACTACCCTCGCGCAAACTACTGAACAATCGGCACATAATGACTCCACTCCACAACGGCGTGTTTTCCTTTGTAATCATCCCTTCGCTCCCCTAATGATTTTTCCTCTTATTTGTTTTTGTGTGGTAATTGCTGTTTGGTTTTCTCTGGATTGCTTGTGGTAAATAAGCCGTGGTTTGATGTTGCTCTGCTGCACAAATGCTGCGTGTTTCAGATAAGTGGGAAGCTGTGTTTTGTATGGTTACTTGTGTTTGGTAGTATTTTCTGGATTATATTGTTGTGATGTATTTAATCAGTCTTGGAACTGATAAGGCTGTTTGATCTTAATAAATAATAGTCATTGCCATGAAATACACATTTCTTTAGTGAATGGTTACTCGACGTATCCTCAATAAATTTTATTGTCAAATAACATAAATATGTTACGAAATTTCAAACATTTAGTCAGAATTTTAAATGTTTGAAAAATACATCCATCACCCTAACATTTCCTCAACCACTTCCATCATTTAAGTCTGAACTGATAAAACCAAATGATAATAAGATTAAAATTATTCAAATCCATTCACAATTGTGGAGGTCCAAAAAAATGATATCAATTGTAAAGCAACGGTCCTAGAGGCCGCCCTGAGAGACTCCGACACGTGTTACTGAGCTTAACTGCACTTACAATTAAGCTTTAAGCTCCGGTTAATTAAACTCCGGCTGTATTGTCGCGAAACCCTTTAAGCCGCCCACAATACGAGCTTTTCTGTAAAAAGCCCATTCAAGACCGTGGACTATTGACGGACTGTATTGTACGGACTGTATGAAGTTCGAATAGTATTTTGATTGGATTTAAACTGCGGTTTCCGCTATTGACTGTTTAATTTTAATGGGGATTATGGTGTTGTTAAATTTTTCGACCGTGTTTTATGATACTAAAAAAATTAAAACTTAAGATAACTTAAGTGAAACGGTCTATTTTTAACACGTAAATTGAAGTGAAAATTTTAAGATATATTCTTTTATTGATCTTAAGAATTGTATACATTTTTTTTTTTCAAATTCCACATATCTATCATTTTCATTTAACTTTTTTGAATAAACTTGTGATTGAAAAGCACCTTAAGCATTTCTTAGTTAGGTCTAGTATTTTTTTTATATTTTGCCATACCACCCATTTTTTTACATTTTCTAAAAGTTTTAAGATGTGACACTAAAAAATTCTGCATATTAAAATAGGAATATTTTTGTAATATAATTCCTATTCATTCAGACACAAAGGACATTATATATTCTAAATGTATGTTATGTTATATACTCTAAACGCAATGGCAAACCTCAAACCGTTAAATGAATCATGAAACCGAAACGGCTCGGTCGATTTGACTCGGTTTAAATAGACAATAAAATTCTAAAATTGGATATATTGCTATGGTACTGTTTTTTTGCTTAACCCAGTTTGAAATAGAAACCAATATATCCCGTGAGTGAACTAGTTTCAAAAATTGCGAAATATATGGAGGCATTTTATTCAAAAATGTCGACTAGTTTGTTAAAGTACTATGTAAAATAATTCATATGGTAGAACCAATGTAATGAAGATAGTTCTTAATTATGAAGAGTTTGATACTAATGAATTATTTTATAGCAGTATTTGTGTTCATATTATCAATTTTTAAAATCTCAATTATTACCCTCATAAGGTATCTTAGACAAGTATCAAAAACAGTTGGAGAAGATATTGATAGACAAAGCGGTTTTTTAAACTTTAACTTTATTGTATTAATTACGAGCAAAACCAATAATGTAACCAATGGCGAGAAAGTTGTCAAGGATAATAACCAAGTCAAAACGGACAAGGCAGACCAAATTGATTAAAAATGTTTTTTCTTTATATAAAATAAGCTGACTTTTAAATGAAAAGGAACTCCACATAATAGTAGTTCAAACTCCAATAGCCATCTCAGCGAAATCAGACAAGAATGGAAACGGTCTTAAACATGCAAAAATAAAAGAAAACTTTCAATATAAAGAGGGAACTTAGCAAGAAGATGATTGAAACAAACCCGTAGAAACTTCGCGACACGTCCCGCCCTAAGTGTATTAAACCGCCGAAACTTTCCAGAAAATGTACGGGGACAAAGTGAAATAATATAAATACTTTCAATAATAAAAAGTTGATATTGACATAAGTTTTTTCCGGTGTGGTTTAAGAGATAAGCGGTAAGAGGGACTTCATTTTAGATTATGATAATATAGCTAGAGTATTTATACATAGAGAAGTATAAGTCATTTTTCGGCATGAAATGAAAGCTATAATTGTAGTAGTTTTTCTTATTTATTGGAAATATGAATTAGGAGAGCTATCTCAATGCTAAAAAATCTATTAAGAGAAATCAATATGATCTGCAATATGGACCAAACATTTTATTAGATAGAGATAACTAGTTTGTTAGACTTTTGTTAAAAGAAGCAATGCAATATAAACAAAACATTTTGGACAATTACATCCAAAATGAAGAATTTATGGATGTTACTTTCTATCACTTCTATAAGTGTTTTAATCAAACCAACCTTAAACAAACTCATCTCATTCAACGGAAGCTAACACATCACTCGATGGTATTCTGTATAAGATACAAACAGATAAGAACCGCGAACACCTATGACTCAGTCCTGAAGACGAACAAAGGGGCGAGTCTTGGGAACATTTCCACCGCAATGATAAGAACGTCGAAGAGACTAGAATGGCGAAGTAACCCTGTCTATGCATCTGAATGTTTTTCTTCATAAACAAGTGTGTTTACGCCCGCTTTCAACGCCAATGCTGCATTATTTCCCGCTTAATGCTGCTGGGAATACACTTTTACACTTTTTAAGTTGACTGTTTTATTTTCATGGTTAAAAGTTTCGTTTTTAATACTTTTTTCATATCTTGGAACTTTTGGTATTCTGCGTTAGAGTCATTCATAACAATCAAGGTAAAGATGTCTACTGACACGTGAAATTTTGATGTTGATAATTTTGGTTCAAAACGATAAGTTAAATCTTGGTTAAATTCTGTGATATTGCAAGTGATAAAAACATGATGTATCGTCATTATTTTATCAGCATCTTCGTAAATGTAACTCTGAACAAAAAATAAGATAAAATGAAATTGACTAAGTTAATTTCCCCCAAATATACTTCGTATTGAGGAAAATAATAAAAGGAAGGGAATATAATTTGACGGCATCGGACGGGTATCGGAAGGTCCCGGTTGTCAAAGTTAGCGAACTTTTTATTTGAACGGACAAAAAATCAATCTACTGTAAACAGGTGACGTTTTGTAAAGCAATACCATCTACTATTCACTTACTTTGGCAACTTTTATTGGACGTATTTTTGTAAGAAAAATGCCGTTTCGTTTTCGACCGTTATATTAATTTTCGTTTTTTTTTTTTCTTGGTATGTTTTTTGTGATGACATTGTTCATTTATCATCATCATATTGCACTTGTACTAACTAGATATACCTAGATACTAGAATCTTGTGTTATATCCTCTTTGCGTTTTATATTGTGACGAGAATTTCCTTATCCAAAGTCCAATCAATTTTAATGTCAAAATTCATCAACACTTTATAGGTATGAAAACATAATAAACGAAAAGCCTGACCTCTTTCATTCATATTTATAATATAACTGTATCCACATAATTTGACAGTATTCGATTCTCATTTTTATCAGTTATCGGTCACATTTGAACAAGATCGCTTATCATTTGAGTACCCGAGATGGTTCCCATGTACACTGTGTCGAGTTTTATTGCGCGCCAATATTTGTTAGTTTTACGATCCCATGATTTATGATCGATAATTTTCACCAGATAATACCGATAGTGGCCAGCAACAAGTGTAGCAATAGGTTTAGTTTTTATTGCACCAATAAATCATCTCCCTTTCTACAAATTAACTTTTTGTATGCTATAAATTCGTTTTATTATACATCACTTTCATCTATACGATCGGTATCTCCTGCTACTGGATAACGTTTCGTTAAAGAAAATTCTTCTGCGTTAATTTTTAATTAAACTTTCCTTTTCACAAGATCTTGGTTTTCATTGCGTGTCAGATTATCATTAGGACTGTAACGCGTTCTTGATGAAAACTATGAATTTTTATTATAATCACCGTAAGCAAATATAAGCCATATGCCCGTGACTTTAATATGTTAATCGGTGAGCAAAATTGCAGCACATTTCGTTGATAAGATCTCTGATGTCGATAGAGAATTAATTGCATCGCGTTCCGTAATATTTTAAATTAGAAAAAACCTTTATCATGTAAAAAATGTTATTACAGAAAAGACAGTTATTATAAATAAAACAATCCCACTTAATTAATATCGTACAAAATTTCTTCTATAATGGTCAGTTAGCGTCAGTAACAGTCCATTAAAAATTGAATTTTATTACACGTTTTACTTAATTCAAGATATGTGCTACTGTGGAGCTATTTTGATAAATATTAAAGAACTTGTTAACGTGAATGTAAACGGTTGGACGATTTATCGTCTTACGGAATTAACAGTCCACAGAATTTATATGAAAGGCTCACTAATGAACGAAGAGTGTATCAATTCCTAAGCTAACATTGGTTACTTCTAATAATAGAAAGCACCCCAAGATCCACCCTTTGAGAATTCTTGACTAATAGAATGCGGATAGACAGACAGACAATCCATCACGGCACCCCTCCGATGTATTATTTATGGGGACATCCTGCACCCACGGCTAATCTTTCAATATCTTGAGAATTTCGGGGACATCAATGGGGATCCAAGAATTCTTACTGATATTAACGGGATCTTTGATGGACCTATTTCCTGGGCAATAAAGTCTATGTCTGCTCAGCAAAAAACTGCTGAAGATGCTGTTATGGCGAAAGCAGATGGAACCACAACTATTGGTGCAGAAACTAAAGTCTTTATTTCTAAGGCTATAAGAGCTATTTCCGATCAGTTCAGTTCAGTTTCTAATGTTGCGCTGTTACAATAATTGCAGGATTTGTTTGTTTTGGTTCGGAACGAGAGTAATAGCATTGCATTGGATGGAAAATGTAATTAATGGTGCTTCCTTAATGAATTTACGTTATGAGAACCGCGGGATGTAATCGACTCGTGATATCGAGAGATATATAAATATTGAAGTGGTAAATGTCAGGACATAGTTATGGTGTAATGTGTTTTCAGGATTTTCAAGTCATTAAGCGATAACAATATTTAATTAATAAAAATTTATTGAAAGGTATCGATTTTGAGTGCTATTTTTAAGTTCAAAATAAATCAGTACTGAAAGCGTGACCTAGTTTGAATTATTTTAAGAATCAATCAGGGCTTTGGATTTATTGAACTTTCGAGTTAGAATTTAAACTCAAAATTAGATATTCTTTGCTAATGACGTGTCAAGTCGAAAATAGTTAAAGGGCAATTCAATCTATCCTTTAAAAAGAAGAGATGCTTTTGATAAATGGTTCAACAGTAATCCAAAACATTTTTAAAATATTTTTAATCTTACAAAAAGACGTTTGGGTAGATTTTTTTTTAGCTTGGCATGAAGCGGACCGTAACCCTAAGGCGATTGGCTATAAGTGTTGTAATATATTTTGTCTACGTCAAACACAGGCGTGGAAACTTGAAATCGTTCCAATTATTTCTTTAAAAGCATTTTCTAATATCTCTCCGGTGAAATATACTGTAAATACAGCTACAGTTTATCATTTAGCTTCATTATTAGAGGTACAAGCGACTATTACTTCTTTTGTTTTTATAATCGATTCATTTCTTAAATCGATTCGATATGAACGATGACAACACGTGGGCTTTTATCGCCTATACATGGCGGTGGCGAACATGCGAACGATTTATTTTTACTTCTCGATGTATTAACAAAAATAATCTTTGGTAACGTAAATATATTTAATGCGAGAACTCTGATTCACGGTTTACATTTGAATTATTAGTAAAACAAATGTGCGGAGTAAAATAAATTGTTTTGGCCAAACGGTTAGCGTTATTCTGATGTATTTCTGTATCGACAAAAACTACGTTAATTGCTTTACAGACATTTTACTATTTCACTTGATTTATAACTTTCTAATGGAAACAATAAATAGCAACTAAAATACATTACTTACATATTTCTTCAACACCACTTAAATCAATTTTAATGATATATTTTTTTTCGTTAAAGCACATTTAGCTTCAAAATTGCTTGCAATAATAAACAAATATAACGAAATAGATAACATAGAAATAGAATAAACCAATAAAACAGTTATTTGTTAATATTCTATAAATTTTTTCCCATTTTGATTTAGTAAAACTGAAATCGCTATTTTGACTTCTCGTTCAAAGATTTAAAGTATCAAAAGCATATCCTGATACATAATTAGGATCATCCGGTAGAAAAACGAGACTTCTAAACACTTTCGAATGTAGATAAACTAAATAAGAAGCAAGGCGTCCGCCAAGCACGTCTATAAATACAGCACTTAGCGGCAGATGAGGAAAAAAATATTTTCGAATAGGGAGGGTACCCAGAATAGATCCCTGAGGGACTCCGACACCGGAGTTGACTCTTTACCTAAACCTCCCTCGTGATTTCCAAGATTACGTTTCCGAGGTTTTAAAATAATCACGTATCATTTTTTATACAGCAAAAACTATCTTCTTACTATTTCTGTTGAATTGTTTTATATGTAATTGATGACTTTCCTACTTTGGATGTGATAATCTAAATAACTATCTAAAAGTAACAAGTGCTGATACATATAGTAAAAAATAAAGTAATATCTTATCATATATAACGTATTGCTTCACTAGAACAATAAATCGTTTGTAGAATTTCGCTCCGAGCGGTACAAAGGCATTAAAGTTCAGCGTCCTAATTTAAAAATGTATATAACAAAAAAAGTTGAACAAAAATAGAAATGCTTTGAATATCGTTAATAACATTTCGCAATCCACTAACCGCCAGAACAAATCAACGAGTTCTTAATTTAAAAATGCCCGCTCATAATCGATGCGCAGGCGCAACTCATTATGGTGCTTGTAACGAGCGTTCGTAAATCAACCGAACACCGGCCGGCGTCATACCGACGAGATCAGGAATATCGATTCCACTTCTCGATTTCGGAATATCGATTTTCTTTTGATATTTGATTACAGATTACACTTTGGTCATTAGACTTTCTTCACGAAATGTAAATAAAGCGCAGGTTCGGTCCCGAGCTAAATGTATTATAAAATAAAACGGACACTGTATTCAATTGTAATCAAATACTTTCTTAAGATTTATTCCTCTGAAACGGTGTTCGAGATACGCGTAAAAAGTAACAAAAACAAGTATAAATCTCTCTTTTCTTTGAATAGTTAAATGCGTCGGGGCGAAAGAGAAAACGAAGGTATCTGTTTTGTTTATCAATCTCGCCGCTCAGTGCTTGGCACCTGGGTTTTAAGATTTAAACTTTATTTTCTCGTCCGAGGGTTTAAAATTGTTTTTTTCGAGGATGATCTTGGTCATTGTGACCCAGAATGCGGTGTTCGCTTGCCAAATAATTGACGATGTCATCGGAACACGCTGCCAGAGGATACGTTTCGCAATCCGTGGATAACGAGAGAATACCTTTCAGTAATATGCTGACAGAATAACAAAGTATTTCGTCTTATATTTATAGCGCTAATCGATCATATGTGATTGGCATTAGCATTGGTAGCATACACGAAACATTTCAGAATTCTAAAGTTTGTAGTAAAAAAGGTCTTCAAACTTAACCTCAATAGTAGAAGGTTATAAAAATAGATTAAGACTTCATCTTTAAAAAATATTGAATTTAAAGTTGTCTACATGATACATGTGCATGTTTATCTTTCTAATAATATATTATCACGTGAAATTTGATAAACAATTCTACGAAATATTTATCCGATTCCTGAATGAACTGATTGGAATCTTGAATACCATAATAGAAACATCTAGCACGATCCAACTGTACGTCGGACCTGCAAGGTCTGAAGTGCTCCCAAATTATCCAATCTGTATCGAAGCCCGCATCAAAACAATTGGTTCGTTAACCCGTTGTGAATCAGCGGGGCCCGTTGGCAGCTCTCCTAATAGTCACCGGCATTCATCTCGCGCCGTCATCGTATCATTCCACGACTGTTTGCGACGACTGACGGGGTGGTGGTTGTCTGACAAATTGACGAACGCCACCAATCACCGGTGCCCATTCATACAACAACACTGTTGCTGCAAGCTCCGTTTCTGATGGATCATTTCGTTATTGCCAAAATTATACAATACCTCGTTATGTTGTCAATCGAAATAGCAATTCTAAGCGATATTGCAGAACATTTGATTGAAAGCCCATCAATTATCCAACGTGAGAACTGTGTTTAGAATAAATTGTGTTTCTTTAGTGCTTATTTTAGCACCGTAGAATGTCCAGTTAATTAATACCAATTTAGCTTTAAACTATAGTTGGTTAGAAGTTGTTGGCTATAGCTATGTAGTTAGAATTCAAATACAAGGAGACAATAAACGCAAGGGAGCACGTCACGCTAACGAGAGGTAACGCGACTCCGCAACCGATACGTTCATTAGCTCCTCGCTTATCCTGCCGCCCTGGTACCGAAGATTACACAGCGGACAATAAATTGAAACTAGCCGGCGTCAAACATGCACCGATAGTTAGAATAACAACTGAATTTCTAATATCCAACAAGAGTAATATATTCTATCTTTAGGATAGCATTTAGAATTTCCCTGATAGTTCCTAAAAGGCATCATGGCTTCGATTTAACTTGTAACCGTTGTGTATGCTCAGTACTAACTGAGCGTATAAATACCCGGTGACTAAGCAAGAATTGACTCTGACTCCAGTAAAATGTGCAGCCGCAACAAAAAGTCGACGGAGATTGAAATACGAATAGGCATGCGACTTTGTTCAGGCTATTTAATCATGACACGTGACACAGACAATTAGATAGATTGACAAGATTAAAACGCTTTTGCATTATTAAAAAGATGTCCCTTTTTAAACTCAAAATTATGATTGTAGTTATCTTTTGCAACTCATCCACCTTCTTGAGGTACGTTTAGACTACGACACAAATCTCTCTCTCTCTATATATATATATATAAATGAATTGCTGTTCGTTAGTCTCGCTAGAACTCGAGAACGGCTGAACTGATTTAGCTGATTTTGGTCTTGAAATAATCGTGGAGGTCCAGGGAAGGTTTAAACGGTAAAAAAAATGGAAAAATCGCAAAGAAAATTTCTATTTAAACATGTAAAATAAAGACACTAGTTGACATGACAACGACTGTCGGGTCCACTAGTTATGACATAAATGTTAGTCATTAATATCTGCACTGTTTTTGTACAGAAATATCACATTGATATTTTCTTAGGTTTTCGTGATTTCTACACATTGAAATACGAATACTATTTTTATCATTTCGACGCTTTGAGCAATTTACAGCGTTCCTTTATACACACTATTAGTATTTGTCGATTTTGATATGAAGTTTACTATACAAGTAAAATGGCGAGTTAAAGTCAAGTTAAGAAGCGGTTGAAGTACCGTTAAAAGTAAGTTAAACGTCACAGGCGTGTACGAGGCGCATCTCAATACAGACGGAGAAAAAGTCGCCAAATTCAAACACCCGACGAGACGAGCCGGCTAGTTTTTGTTCACCGACAGCTTCGGAACAAGTCATAAAATTTGCACTTTTACATTATTTTGGTTCCGTAGTTATTGGTGATGGGATGTACGAACTTACATATGGGGTTAAGACTGTATGGGATATATTAAAAGTACATATTTCATAATGCGGTGAGAAATCTGAATGAGATAAGAGTATTTATGGGAGATAATCTTAAACTGCGATTGACTGATGTTTCTTTAGCTAGAAAAAGACTTGTGGATCAAAATCAATGGCTACTAATACAAATATGAGACTCACATCTACATCTGATGAGTTCTGTTACTAATTATTATACAAGCAATACTTTAACATTGCATTGAAATGAAATTAATTATTTAACCCACTATTTATTTACCAAGTTCTTACAATATATATAGCATTTAAATTCACAAAGCCTATCACACTCCAAAAGACTAATCATCAAAATAGAAAATTTTAACGATAGAAACATCACCGGAAAATTGCTGTATCATATTTACTGACCTATACATAAATAAATATAGGTATTAATAGTATAAAATGCATGTAAGATAAGGTATTCATATCTCACGAAGGGACCCTAAAAGCTAATTAGCGGTACAATAATTAAAAACTATCATCGGCGGAGCAAAAAAGATGGCTTTCGGATTTCGCTCCTCGTATTTCGAAAATCGGCGCGCGGTCATCTTTAAGACTGGATTCCTGAGTTTTTGCATCTCGAAACAACGTACACACACCCCCCTTTACACAAAAACCGACTCTATACATTGGTTATACGATCGACTTTTCAATGGCAAGAAAATTGAAGTACCAGTAAAATTCGTTGCAAGGAAATTTGAACTATATATCTTGGGGCATAGGGTTGATATTCCTATGACGAAGATATCGCGTTCGGCGCATGCGTTACAGTGAATTATTCGCGAGATAGTTTAGGAGATACGGTTGTTTAAAACAAAACTATTCGACTGAGCAAATTGAGCTTTCGAATGGATTCGGATCTTGACCGGCGACAATAAAGGTTTACAGAGCTTGCGATAGTACTGGAATCGTAATTAACGCTTTTGGAGCTATCGTGTT
>DVXP01003865.1:0-10860 GCA_018235645.1 Junonia grisea
ATGACTTTTTAGTTTTGAAGTCGGTTTATTTTTTTGTAAAAAGTTATTTATTTTACACTTTTTCGTTGCAAATGATATTTTTTCCAAATTAAATAATATTTAATTGAAAAAAAATCTTAACCTGTGCAATTTTTTGATAAGGTGAAGATCCCAATATCGTCCACATCTCTTATAAAAAATATTACTATTAAAAATTGGTTGATTTTTAATTATAGGAAAATTATATCGAAATAAAGTTTCTAAACAATAAAACTAGGATGAAAGCTCATAAAGTCTAGGTATAAACGCTTTAGATCACACTATTAAAAGATAAATAGCATCGTGATGGCTCCGCGGCATCCATTATCGTGTATAAGCAACTCTTCACCGCACTTAATAGCCGATAAATTCTCTCGGAAAAATTGTAGAGAAAATTTCGTCTACGTTTATATCGTAAAATATTTCATCGAACTTGCATAAGTTATTTAATATTTAATGGATAAAATTCCAAACGATATTGATGGAAAACAGTTTATACATGTATTTATTAAAAAATACGATGTGATGAATTTTCACACGAAAAAAAAACAAGTTTTTTATTGTTTCGTAAGTAACAACACATAATATTTTAGTAGGTAGTACAATAATCCAAAATACATTCGACATAAATACGTCTTTCTCTCTTTTCAATATACTTGCTATTTCTATTACCCAAAATAAAAAGGTTAACAAAGGGCCAACAGCACTCGAAGTTATTGACGGCGTGGGCGCGCCGACAAACAGTGGCCGACATGATTTATGGGCTGGCCCTTGAAATCGACGACAAATTGTCGGCGAGTGCGGTTTGAGGGTCTATTTAAGGGCAGTTTCTGTTCCCCTATAGAATAGCCGTTTGATGGTAAATTGTACCCTTGACCCTATATTTGTTACAAACGTAATTGTAGTCACAGAAATTCCAGGCAGAATTATTAATTAATTTCTCTTGGTAAGTTTGCTACAAAATAGCACTTATGCTTTCCAGCATTATATCGAGCCTTTTTACTGAATGCCCAAAATGTTGTAGGTATTATTTTCGCTTATAGAGCGATTTCAGCGACTTGATGGATTTTAAAGTATTATGAGACGTCGTTAGATTCATCGTTGTGAAAGTGAGAAAAGCGTTTGAAAATAAAAAGGAAAGAGGAAACAAAATTGTCTTTATATAAGCTTGTTACTGATCTAAAGAAATGTCCATTTTTGCTCACAGGAACTTCTTTATTCAAGAATTTATGGTCTTTTAGATATGTAAAGCGAAAGAAGTTAGGATAAGTTGGCCCTTATTCATCCACTGGTAGAGTTGTTTCCTTTCTCCCAATCCCTTTAAATTGTTTGAATTATCTTCATAACTTTCCGAAATGCTCGGTGAGAGCGTCTAAATCTTTCCAAGCTTATTACGACGCCATTTCTTAATGTATATTTTTCGGTATTCCGATGAGAAAATTGTAAAGTTTTGGAGCGAATTCTGTTTCGTTATAAATTAACGTCAATCTTTGTATATAGTAGACAGAAAATGCTACTTCAATAACCTTGTTCTGATTGTCTGAAGCGTCGACTTCTAAGTCGCCGAATTCATTTTTAATAAGATTATTTATATGAAAATCGTGTAAATTCTTTGAGGGAATGTAGGCTGCTTTTAAGGTAATATGATTTTCTTCGAGAAAAATATCTAAAAAATGACTAAGAATTTCATAATTTAATCCTAAAATCTTGAGCATAATTCTTGAACAAACGAACGTCACAGCACAGCTGTAGGCAAACGCTAATAAAAAACAAACATTGTTAAATTATTTACCTCGCAATTAGCTGAGGAAACCAACGAAGAATAAGAAGAAAAGAAACGAGCGCAATTGAACAAATAATACAACGCCATTTAACAAACAAGACCGTAGGGCGAAGTTGCAAGACTTCGGGAAAATCGGATAGAAGAGTAATGGGTACGGCTAAATGTACCAAAGGTACCAAAGGTAAAGTAAAAGGTGGAAGTTACGCTGGAAAACGACTCTTTCGGCTTCGAATTTTCAACCGTGTTGAGGTAAGGCTTTGAGCAAAAACTCCATGTAACTAATTAAAAGTTTCCCCCGAAATTTTGGTTGCTGAATTAATATTACATAGCTTTAAGCGGATAGTTAAGCAGTTTAGCGGAATTTGAATTTTATTCGGGTTTGAATAAACATTACGAAATTCGGTTTCTGCTTCCGTTGTTATAATAATAATTTGTTTTTAAGTGAAATGAAAGAAAAAGTTGGGCGTTGAATATTACACGAATATTGTTTTTTTCTTAATTAGTTTTTTTTTCTAAACTATTAATAGGTTTTAAATTAAGTGTAATGTTTTAAACATGTTTTAGCTTTATATATACAATTATGTAACATTTTAAATCATCCGCAATCGATAAGGACGTCCTTGCACGCTCCGATATGAAAAAATATGGCAAAAAAAAATGACAGTAATAAAATATATCGAATCGGAACTGGGCTGATAACTGGCACTTTCAATTTGAATATGAAGACAAATCTACGATGACGGGAAAAACTGGGTCAAACTTGGTACCAAACAAATGGTTCCGTCGAAACGAAATATTGATGGTCTTTGAAGGAAGTCGATTTAGAAGATTAGGGGTCCTCGGTGATGGTGATTCGATCTGCTTTGTCTTGATTCGGTAGAGATTGAAGGGTTGAGTCTTTGATGCATATGGTTTTTTATCGTCTGATCGTGAGGGTGACTTCAAAGGTTTAGCATATTCTTTTGTGTTTTAAATTGAAATGTAATCTTGTTTGTTAATATTGATATGTAAGATTTACAGATTAATGTATTTGACATTTGTTGAGGGTCATAACATAATAAGCACTAATGTCTTCCATGTACGATGTTTTTATTTAATAAATGCTTTCTAATACTCGTAACTCCGTAATAAAGAATGATTTTATATTATTTTACTTTTTAGATCCAACTGGTAAAGTTATAGGGTTTATTTGTGGCTAGGTATGCAGCCATAAATAAACCCTATAACTTTCCACATTCTTTACAAGCTTTATTATAAAATACCACATCCTTACTTTCTTTTAGTATTATACAATCTCTTACCTCAATAATTTAATATCCCAAAGCGCCAGCACTTCAGGAGGCCTGGAGGCGCAGAGGGCGAGCCGGGGCCCGCAGGCGTGTAATCTGACCGGTCCAGCCTTGATCCCAGTGGGAGATGGAGCCGATATAATGACTGCTGCGAACTCCTTACTACTGCCTAGGTTGTGTTGGACCTGAAAGAAATGGTAACTTCTAGATTTGAGGTCATGTGAAATGTTGTTTTTTTTTAGGTTAAGGCTTTAAAATAATTATTAATTTGTTTTCTTTTTAGTAGCATATCATAGTTGTGGTATACTAAAGTGGTACGATTTTGTATTTCAGGGATTACAGAAAAAATAAAACTATTTTTATGGAATAAATCATCAAACTGAAGAGTCGTAATAGTTGATAAGTGATAACAGTCCAAGTACAAGATTGGTTAGAACATTGAAAAATAACTATAATGTTATTTAGTTTAAAATTGTAATACTTAATAATAGTGATCAAAATTTATTTAAAAACCAATTACAACTTATTGCTAGTAATCCTGTACATAATACCTTTGTACTCGTAAACGATAAAAAGGCATTGAATACGCTTTCAGTCTCATCTCGACGTTGTTTTGTCTTCCATTACAATAAATTAAAGCTTAATAAAGGCTTAGCGTCTATGAATGATGAATGAGTTAATGGTGACCCAAATAAATAAATCGACAGCTGATTGACAACTCTTGAGAGCTCATTATTTAGTACTGTAAGGCGAAATACGCACTGGGCTACAAATTTGATACAAATCGGCACAAAGAAAACAAAAAATTTTGGATGCGGTGGCCATTATAACGTGTACAGAGTATAGCAGCTACTTGGTGTAAAAGGCAAATTTGTGGTTGCCTTTAAATTTCGCAATAGTGGCAGCAGCCAGGCGTAATGTGGAATACTACTAATTGTCTGACTGTTAATTATTTGGCAACCAGGCAACCGAATAAGCGATCATACTAAAGAGGATATGGTTTATTGCGTATTTGACACTTGAATAGTAAGCAGATGGTTTTCAGTGAACATGTCAAGATGTCAGTCAAGTTTACAGATACAGGTTTCGCGCTAATGACTCAAGAGAGATCAGATAGTTGATATTTTACCAGTGAGTGTTTAAATTAAGGATTTTCTCAATTATGTCCCTGTCAAGATGTCTTAAGTGTGGGTGATAAGTGGATATTGTAAAAAGTTTGTAGTACTATCACTTTTTAAAACGCTTTCACTACGCCATAATTTTCATTATCTAAAATTAGATATTGTTATCAGTCTTAATGAAAAAAATTAAGGGAACTTAAAGTTCGTTTTTTACGTTACACTTATTATCTATTTTGGAAAAGGATCTTTCAGTAGGACTGTTTCAATAAGTGCCGTGTAATCATTTTAACGCGATGACCCTAATATTCTTGAGTGTCAAGATTATTTACACCTAATAAGATTATTTTTCAATCACCAACGACTTAAACTTAGTATCTAGAACATAAAAATCCTTACCTTAACCCTCCATTGTATTAAAATTTCTCGCGTATCAAACGCAAGAACAGGGACCACATCCTCACACAAAATAGCGAGAGTGTTGGACTCCTTGTCTAGAGTGAACCCTGACTCGAAGCCAAGGTACTGCTGGAGGGATAGCGATGCCTTCGTCTGTCCGTTCTTCTGCCGCTCCTTAAGATCCTTATACAGCTGAAGATGAACACAATCTGGAAAGATAAACGAAATTAATTAAAGTCAGTATCAAGGAAGCATTCGAGCATACTTAAGATAAAACAATATTACGTTTGGGGATAATGGAAGCAAAACAAATTAACTTTTTAATTGGTTTAGCTGCTTTTGTTAATCGTCTTATTTATTTTTAATTATGTTACGTCTTGAATTCTAAAGCATAAAGTGATGAAGAAACGTTAATATGGACGATAATTTTTCGCGTTCCTTTTCAATTCAAAATTTCAATACAAGATTTACGTGGCAAAATATCTTTTGAAAGAAAACCAGTTGATTTTAAATTTTAAAACGCTAGAGAGGTAAAGTAATATCCTGTTAACGAACAAAGCTGATACATTCGTTCCACGTGTCTGGAGAAATTTCATTGGCTTTAGAAAATGGCGGTCGATTCTAATGGGAGCCTTTGCGGAACTCGATCCGCGGTCTAATGAGGCCCCGTAATGATCGCAGTTCGACTGGTGAAGCATCTATTTCATAGGAATTTAAAGAACAATTTTAGATTTTAAAGAGTTTTAGATTCTATACTGCCTTCTTCTTGATTGCAAGGAATTGGAGAGGTTTGGTGCATTTTATTTAACCTAGATTTGGTATTTCATAACAAGATATATGTATTATATAGTAATGGGTCTAAAGAGATTACTGCAGTTGTTATCTTTTCAACAACGATTGGATAGGTTTTAGGTGAAAAAGTTTTTTATATATTATATCAAGACCAAGGAATGAAAAGTGATGACGAGATATTATGGTACCTATGCCACAAATTGTGTCTGCTGCTTTTATATTTCTGCTATAAAAATTGTGTGCTTGAAAAATAACTACTTTAAATTACTATTTCGTGATAGAGGTGTGGCTTATTGTTCTTAACATTAAAATCAATATGTAAGTCTACGTCCAGATCTGAAAGCTGATTTGCATAGAGTGGTTGCCTTATGACCTCTGCTGAGATTTAAAGGTTAACCAGTGACAATACATATAAAGAGGTCATTCAAGTTAAGACAATCGCAAGGACCACGATATGTTCAATTCGTGTGACTTTCAATGTATGGCCGGTTTTATAACACGCATACTGTCAAACTTGACGAATGTGATAGGACTGTCTTAATGGGTATGACCTTCTTTATATTTATATATATCAATGATTATTTTTAATTTGGTTCACAGTTATTTTTATAGCCCTTGATTGGCTGGTTTTCTTATCTATGATGGGTGGAGGAAGAGTGATTAAATTCTTCACCCAATGAGAACAAATATTGTTAAGGGAAAAATTGTACGGAAAATAACGTCAAGTTTATACTGTATAATCTTGAATCTAAAATGTTAATTCTATTCAGAGGAGCCTTTCAAAAATTCTTATTACATTCTCTCCGATCATAACTTCATAAAGTTATGTTCCAAATTCAAATTATTCTAACAATCCCGCAAACATAAAAGCGGGAATCACAAAGCACCAAATAGAAATTAAACACGAAACTCAAACACGATGATTAGATCCGAACACAGACGAGTCACGTTGCGCCAATTAGAAAACGGTTCGGAATTAATTTGAAAATGGAACACTCGATTTTGATGTAGTGGATGTCATGTGTCCCTTGTTAGTGCGTATACCCTAATTTGAGTCTTATTCTCAAGTATTAAAGTTCAAACTCCTTTGTATTGGGATAAGTTAAAAGCAAGATAATAGATAGAAAACAGAACTTCGTTTAATTCCGTCGTTGGATATTGTATCTTATGTTTTAAGTTTAAGGTTGGAAGTCGAACGGTAAGAGATCGTTGTAATTAGTAAAAGTGTCCTACAAGGAGCCATATTTTTTGGACATATTTTCCGAGAATAGATAATGTATTTTACTATCTTAATTTTATTAATTTATTGTTTGTTCGCCCCTTAAAGGACAACAAGAATCACTTGTTGTATAAGCAAATACTATATTGAATAATAATACCTATATTGGAATAATAAATAAATTGGAAGTACATATAGAAATAAGAAAATATCATAATATGACATTTTTTTCTCATTTCGATTCTCGACTAATGAATACTAGAACCATTTTTTAACCAACTTCAAAAAAATGGAGGAGGTTCTCAATTCGTCGGGAACTTTTTGGTTAAAAAAAATGTAGTAAACATAGCACAATGACGACACAGTTATGATCGATTTTTTTTACAATTATTTTTAAATAATTGTAAAAAAAGTTATTCTTTGGTCTACATAAAAACTAACGGTTACATCATTTCGATTGTATGTTATGGCAGTTTTATAAAGTTAGACTTTAAATTGGACAATAGAAAACAATTGGTTTCGAATATCGATGTTAAGCTTTACAGGCAGTGTTTTTGTTACTGTAGCACTGATAGTTAAAAGTTATAGTAAATATTTTTAAAACCATACACAAAACTAGGGTGACCAAATTACATCGAAGCGGGACAATCAGGTGTGGTAATACAAGATTAAGAATATAATAATATATTCGCTTTCCCACGCTTCCAAAATACTTTATTTAACTCTGCGGGACAAATTGCTGAAAAGAGGAATTGTCCTGTCAAAAGTGTGGTCACTGTATGCTAGGTGCAAAACGTTGTTTCACTTGCGTTACGCAAGTTGTTAAAATTGGTGTAAGATTTCTTTTTGGTTTAGCATGGTAACGCTTTCGCTTTTATAAGTCATAACGTAATTTATTATAGCCTATAACTTTGTTTGATACACGGAAATTATAAGATAAAAATGTCTAAAAAGTAAACCGATTTATGAAGATTCCTTCAAACTTATGACATTTCACAAACAGGCTTATTTAAAACACTAAAAAAAAATCAAACCAAACATAGTTTCTGGGGTTAACCCATCTGAACAACCACATATTAATATGGATTACAGACAGACAAGGGTCCTGCAGATTATACGTATAGATGTTTAGTCCCGTTTACATCGGGGTCACGGTATCAGATTGTCCGTCCATTACAAGATGACACAGGAATTTATTTAAAGGTTCATTTACCTATATTATCAAATAGTTTGCCAATTGACCAATAGGCAACAAAAGTTTTCAAAAGTAAAGAAAATCATTTCTGAAGATTAGCGTCTTGAAAAAAGTCATTAATTTTATAGCATTATGTTTTATAGCCTATGACAAACAGGCCTATTTAAAACACTAAATTTTTTTCTAATCAAATGTTTGTTTTTTTTTACAAAAAAAGTCTACCAAATATAATAGTCAAGTCGTATTAGTACGGATTACAGACAGACAAGGGTCCTGTAGATTATACATATAGATGCCCATAAAAGTCCCGTTTACATCGGGGTCACGGTATCAGATCGTCCGTCCATTACGGAATGACACAGGAATTTATGTATAGATGTATATTCGATACTTCCTTGGGTTGTTTCTTGGTTGCTTTGTATTGATATTATGTTGAGATATTGATGAGCTTGGATTATTTATTAAAGGCCTTCAAGTATTGAACGAAACTTTATATATTGTTACAGTATTAATAAATATATCTACAATTTTAGTAGTTTTCATTTTTATAGTATTTTTGATAGGATAGTAGCTTAGTGGATATGCCTCATCCATCACCGAACGGCACCGAACTGATGGAGGAAAAAAAGTAATATTGCACAAAATAAACATCTTGAATACCAAGCTTTTTAATTATTAATAACAAATTAATTAACCAGCTATAGCCCGAGCGATAAAACGCTTTTCAATCGGGAAATTTATATTTTTTGGGCTATATCTGCAAGTTATCATAGTGAAAGCGTAAAAGACAAATAAACTCCTTTTCCCGTTTATAAGAAACTGCGCATCAAAGATTTCTTAAAGATTTTATCCTTAAAACACCAACTTCATACAATATTAACGCTACAATCAATCACACAGATTCTAAATGTAATATTTTATGTCCCAAACAAACAAAGGTTATTGACCTCCCATAAACTCAATCTAACCTGTGTCAATTCAACCAAATGGCGACGTTGCTGACTTTTCACCTATTCGCTTACCGATTGAAACATACGGGAGAGAATTTGGGAAAAAACGCCATATGGATTTTTTTGGTATATGGAATTTTATTAACGCCATATTCTTAGCTTTAATAACCAACTTTTACTTAAAAACGAAGTAATTGTTGATTCTTTAATCAGCAATTTTCACAAATGTAAAAGTCAAAAATAAATAAAAATGATCCACTAAAAAGCGAATTTTCTTTTATAAAGGTATAAAATAAAGAAGTGTGGGTTAAAATTATGACACAAGCGAAAATCCTAATAAATTCTAAAGTTAGCTATCATACCCTGGCAGACGCGAAACATGTAAACTTTTAAACTGCTTATCGTGTAATAAGACTGGTAAAAAACCGTCTAGACGGCAGGATGACTAGGTACCATGTCTTGCTTTTAAAATATTTTTGGTACACGTTTTATGAACTTTAGAAGAGATTAGAAGAGAATAATGAGACATTAGATTCATTATATGTATGTCTCTATTTTATAACTCACGTTACAATAATGTCCATTAATTGTAATTTAAAACTTCCATTTTCATGTTAACAATCCGTTGCTAGGCAACAATTACAGGTGATGTGTATACTGGGGCTACGATACTGTCTGCGTATGTCAAATCTAAAAGTATACACGTGTCTATTTGCAAATAACGCATTATATGCCTTAATTCATCATAGAGAATCTCCTATTAGCCCTTCATAACGTGTTAAAAATGATATATATAGATCAATAGCAACTCGATTATATTCATCGCAAACAGTCGCGTTTTAAAACCGAACTGCCATCCATATCTCACAAATCCTCAAGGAAAACTCAGCATAGGACGCATTCCATATTCCACGGGGATCGTTAGACATGTGAATAAGTAATAAACTTCAAAAGAAACGCCAAGCAACCGTGAGGATCTGTATATGAAATGGCTTGAAACTGTCTTTATCAAGAAGAGCCTTTATCAAGATTATATTACTTTCCACTCTATTGTTGGAACTTGGAACGTTTTATTTGTTTTATGTGACGTTTATTTGTCTGGCAAATGTTCGTGATATAAAATAGTAGGAAGTTTTTGGTACTGAAATAAAGCTAGCTTGAACGGATTTAAATCGCGTATATTAATTATTTTTATAATCCCGAGCACTTTACAGCGTTCGTGGTCATTCGTTCAAACTAGCTTTATTTCAATGTGTAATAATCGTTAAAATCTAAGACAACATTAGTTTTTGGTACTATTTTTTATATTATTTTTTTAATGGTCTCGTTATGTGTTTAAAATTGTCACAAAGAAAATATAAACTTTTGGACGAAACAATAAACAGTCGTCGAATCTGTTAGTAAATATTACTTTATTAGACATTCCTTTATTATCTTTCTAGTGTTTTAAAATAATCTCGAAATTTTTATTAATAAAGACAAATTCGTACTCTAGGTCCATGGACTAAAACTAGCCCATACTATAAATGTAAGAAAGAACATTTCAATCCACACTTTTAGCCGAGATTGAAAACGGAAAATTTGCAAGCCATAAAAAGTCTCCATATCAGACGTCCGCAGAAATCCAAATCACGGCCAATAAATCCGACCACGGCAGTAGTTAATTGAAACGAAAAGAGAATTGCGAATTTTTAACCGCTTCCCATACAAAAGTGTCGTATTAGCCCGTCGGTTGGCCAAGATATACTGGCTCTAATAGTCCGCGCACACTATGGACGGGATAAAACAGATTTCCATCAAAATTGATCGTTTAAGGCTGCCTTTTGTGTATCCCGAATTAAAACGTTTTTGACATTTGCACGTGGACCCATTTAGATAGTAGTCTCTTGAAGGCATTAGGCGATACATTTTTAAACGATCTATCACAAAAACGACTTTATTTCTGACACATAGAAGTCGCAGCCTAAATGATAATTTATCAATAAAAGAAAACTAACGCGTTATTCACTCATGTTTTATGATATACAGGGTGTCCCGAAAGTCAACGATTAAATTGAAATGGGATATAGACCAGGTCATAACTGGCCAAATAACAAA
>DVXP01003866.1:0-10859 GCA_018235645.1 Junonia grisea
ATTATTCTGTATGTGACTATTAATCTTATCTCTCAGAATGGATGTAAGGAGCTTATAGACCGTCGGTAAACACGTAATCGGTCTATAGTTTTTGGGATCCGTTGCACTACCTGACTTATGGAGCAGGTGGGTGACTCCTGTGGTAAGGAACTGTGGTAGCGACCCAGACTCTAGAGCTGACTGGAACTGAGATGCCAAGCATCCATGCGAGCTGCGTAGCCATTTTAACCAGAAGCTATGCAGTCCGTCCGGTCCCGGAGACTTCCAGTTGGGAACGGACCGAACTGCATCGGCTACATCTTTAGAAGCGATGGAAATTTCTCCCATCGCTTCCAAAGGCTCGCACGCCTGCCTGACTTCCCGCATCCAGTCACCCTCATTGTGGTCGACGGGCACCGACCAGATGTTGCGCCAAAATGTATTTGTGGCATCATCATCTGGGCGACACCCATCGCTCACACCCTGGTCGAGTCGCTCCCACGTTCTATACACCCGCCTTTGATCGCCTTGGAACATGCGATTCAGGGAATAACGGTCCACTCGCTGCCTGTAGCGACGGATGCGGTTCGCCCATGCATAAACTTTTTGTTTCAGGAAGTCAATACGCTCCACGATATGGGACGGATATTCTTGCGGACTGATACCAGTCCCCAAGAACGCCCGCCCCACGAAACGCATTACACGTGGACGCGTATTCCCTTCCTTAAAACAATATAGTTTTCCAATGAGCACTCTGGTCTCATTAATACGCTTCTCAATCCTGCTCTGCCAGGCTGGTGCAGCAGGCTTTGGTCGTGTAGCTCGTTCGGTGTCTTCAAATGTAACACCGGCTACACGACATGCTGCAACAGCCGCACAGAACAGAATTGAGTGCGTATCTTCGAGATTTTCACTGCTCTCAAAATAATCTGCGAGCAGCGAATCCAGAGTGCACACTAGGTCCCTATTCCGTTTAGTCATGGGCAAACGTGGCAACCGTGGCCTAAGCTCAGCGGGAGTGGTACGATACTCCCGAATCGCATCCCCCAGTGCGCTCCTCAGTTGATCACTGTACTTACTTGTTGTAATAGCCGTGTCACCCCCATCCTCATCATCATGATCTGGGCCCGGTGGTGTTACAGGAAGTGGTCCCTGAACCACAGGCTGTGACGGGGCGGAAGTGACACCGCTATTACACATTTCCGAGCGAATCCGATCAAGCACGGTGTCACTCAGCCTGTTGTTACGCAGAATGACCCGCACCTGATCCGACAGTCGTTGAGCCGAGACGTTGATAGCTGGTTCAAGCGCCTGAAACATAGAGAGCATCCTAACACGGTACGCCGTGAGGTTAGTTCCCCCCTCTGTAGCCCCATAGTATGCGCGCATGACATTTTCATTAATGGATTGTGTCCATCGCATGCGCTGCACACCACCACCGGAAGCGGGGACCCCGTTCGAGACCGGTTGGCCTCTGGCTCCCAAGCCCGTCGGTGGCCGGCGTCTCCCCGCTCGACGTACAGGTGTTGGCGACGTCGGCGGGGAGAAGTACTCGTCGCTCGAGCTCGACGCGGCTGCAGACACCAGATTGCTTCCTTGTGCGGGGTCCAGTGCCTGCGAGGCGGAGCTGAGCGGCGGGTCCGGAGATGGAGGGTTGTGCTGTCGTTTCCTGGCTGCTCTTGTTAGCATTGTGTCTTTCGCTTTCTCATAGCTTTATCCATGGATCATCGTGTATAGTTGCGGAACGTCACTATAGATATTACGAGTATGTTTGGTTTTAATTTTAAAAGTTAATATGCAGTTTATCATGTTGATATAATTTTTATTCACTGTAATTCTTATTTATTTGATCTATTTTGCACAATTAAATGGTTTAAAATATATAAAAATAAAAATTTTCAAAATTATTTTGTGACAGCTATAATTTTCGCTATTGACACTTCGGTTGCCAGCCATTATTATTATTATTATTAAAGTAAAACAACAAGACCACCCACGAAATAATACGATGAAATGTTCCCAAGTAGGCAATAACTATTGCTGATTATATTATTCAATAAAATTATGTACTCGTTATTGGCAATTTCACAATTTCGCTCTATCTCCACACACTCGTTTGTTTATTGAAAACATCCAATTACGGTGAGAAAATGAAAGTCTAGCTTATTTATATTAAACGGTTTCTGAAATGTTTCTTCGAAGAGTATTTTTTTATTATTATTAAACTCGTTATTTTATTATTATTAACTCGTGAAATAAATAAAAATTCTTGAAACTGTCGTCGACAGAAATATTTTTTTCAATTATAAATTTATATTTTATCTAAGAAAGCGCACCGATTATAAAATAATATATCTTTTGAATACAATACCTAGGTTCCATTTAAAATCTAATAAAACTATAAAATTTTATATAACAAAATTACACTATCATTCACTAATTAATTTATTAAAGTATATAACACTTACAAGGATGTAATAAACGTCTAACTTTATTCAACGCGACTACAAAATTCCGAAACGCATCCCATGCAGGGACTTTATTAAACGAAATAATGTAGCGAATGCGCGGGACTCCGGTAATGAGCGTCGTAGACTGCTGCTACGATGGCTACGGCGGCTTCGGATCCGCTACGCCAGTCTCACGCGAAGCCGCGACGCGAGAGCACGCTACGCGTTATGCGTTAAATTTATAATTGAATTGGTTAAACTACGCGTTCGTTAACTGTTGTAAAAAAATATTTGAATAATTCAATTAAAAAATAAATAACCAGTTATTTGTGTCTCTGTGCTGTTATTGTGTTCGATGTTCGAAATTTGAAAGGGCTTGGCAAGTTAATTAGAAGAGGTAAATTAAATGATTAAGATGAAAAGGATTTGTCACCTCATCTTCCGGCTGCTGTTCCTGCTCGACGGTGAGTTTATTTTAAATAAATTATCAGAGTTAGCAATGAAGAGAATTTTTTAATTCAAAGTTCGCGGCACCATTTTTTATGAAAGTTCTCGGTTATTTAATTAAGGAGTTTGTTGGGAATTATGTCCCAATTAACTGAATGAAAAGGTGCCAAGTTTCTTTGTAGATATTTATATGTATAGAAAAGAAGATTCTCACAAAAACAAAATCTGACGAGATATTCTGTCTCTTAATAATTACGAGATCAAAACATTTTACTACGTATTTATAAAACAATATTTTTTGAACGTTTAATTTAAAGCTGAGATAAAATTTCAAAGCCTTTTTTAATTATGTAAATATAATGAAGGGCTTAATGTTGAACGTGATATTTTAAACGGCAAAGAACGAAATTAAACGCGTTGAATTAAATCCGACCGAGAAGTTTGTTTTGTCCCACATTACGTAATTATAACTGAAATTTTTTTGGCTTTACATTAATTTTACATTTTCATTTCACATTAACTTATAATTAAGTATATTTAACTTTTATAAACGAATTATGAATACTATAAATATGGCATATTTATAAAAGTTTATATCAATTTCGTTTATTAAAACAAAGTAAATATATAGAGGTTATATTATCGTCGATACGCTCATATTTCTCTTTCTATAAAAGGTTTCACAAAGGAAAATCTGTTCTCGGAAAATGAATTGGAAAGTCATAGGAAGAAAAAGTTTTGTTGACATTCAATATTGAATACTATAACAATTATGATAAGTACATTGCAATACACAACGATACAAATATAAATATGGCGTAACTTTTACGTGGAAAATAACTACAAATTGTAAACAAACAACACTAGTGAGGAGTACAAATACTCGTACTTTTAAGAAATTCTTCTATAACATACATAAATATTAATTTTCCTTAAGTATGTGTGCTTTTAATTAAGTACTAAGTACTATTTATATAAGTTCTTGTATGAGTAGCACAAGAATGTGCGTGCAAGTTTAACTATACTATTATATGACAATAGAATTGTTTTGTCAAGTCAAGACATTATACAAAATCAACTTTAAAATTAAACGTGTCATCATAACAAGATAATAAATCACATAGATTCAACATCCATTCATACCGAGATCATCATAAGTCAAAGTAGGTTTTTACCTCTTTGTTCGCAACAATGGCCTGACTTCGCCCCGCGGCGCCGCTCGCAAATGAGCCGAACATAATTTATTATGTTTTAATTTCCTTCTTCGCTCCTTTCGGCTCTCGAGACCTTTTATTTATTTTCCCTTCGATCATCGTTCTATTCGTAACAATACGAGTGGGGCGCGTTACAATGAAATCGAAATGGTTTCGTGTTTTCATTTTGTGAAACAAGATTGGCTTGTTTGTTACTACAAAGGTGTATAACAGTTATTTTCATTTGAAAGCATAATTAAAAAGGCCTATGTTCTTTTTTTGCACTGTAAGTTTTCCTATTTAAAACAGTCGAAGTGTAAAGGAACTAAGCGAACACTCACATATTCTAGGCAATTGATTGATGATTGAAAACAGAAATTTTAACAACAAGAAGGATTATAACCATCATCGAAGAATATCATTATAACTTTTACTATCTGCACAATAAAGATTACTACACTTTTTCTAACAATAGGTTTATAATGTTAGCGTTTTTAACTAAAAAGTTTATTTATAGGTATGGGAAAGTAACTGCGAAAACATATTGATATTATCTTTTTATTACAAAGATACCCCCCTCCGATTTGATAATTTATATAGTCTATATCACTTCCAAAGTTTAAAGTAGTGTAAAGATTTAAATCGCGTGTATTAATAATTTTTATCATCCCGACGTTTCGAGCATTTTACAGAGTTCGTGGTCACGGCCAGACTGAGATGACATTCGTCTATTTGAAGTTATAGAAACATTATTTACAACTACCGCCAACGATTCTTAAGTTGATATCTTGAATAACGTTCCGGTTGCATGCAGAAGGACCTAAAGATACAGTTAGTGTCTTAAAAATATACGCAATTTAAATCCGTTTAAAGTAGTTTTATTCAAATAACTCTTGAGATACAAAACATAAACCGCTTTAAGTATGAATACCAAAGAACATAACTTAGTAATAGAACTAGTTTGAACGGATTTAAATCGCGTATATTGATAATTTTGAAAACGAACGCTGTAAAGTGCTCGAAACGTGGGTATTATAAAAATTATCAATATACGCGATTTAAATCCGTTCAAACTAGTTTTATTTCAATGTGTAATAATCGCGAAAATCTAAGACAACATTTGCTTATTATATTTTATTCATTAAGATTATTTCCCTATTTTCAAAATTACATGTTAACATATTCGCTACCACAAAGATGTAAGATATAAAGACCTCAATGTGTCTTATGGACGGTTTTATTCATTAATTCATAGTAAGTTCGTAAATACTTATTTTGAATGACTGTTAATAGCTCTGCGGTTAGTTCCTTTGTGTGTCGTATTGTCAAGGATTCAAGTCCGGGCAAGCACCTTTAAAAGCTTCAAGTACATTTCACTATTTTAATTTATTTATTTAAATCTAGCGTCCGGTTGCGGCTTTCAAAGTTTTGACTTGGGACCTTTGACCACTGCTTGTGTTACATTTTTGATATTGATTTTCCGCCGAAATATTTTTGCAGTAGTCGATAGTTTAGTCTTAAGGTAAGGGCACCTAATTGCGAGGTATTTGAAAAAACGGCTTAATCTATAACTTTATATGAATTCATATAGAAGAATTCATACATTCATATATTTACATCATTTTAAAGTTAAAAAAAGCCGTCAGCTGGTCACGAAGATATAGAAATTATTTATCTGTAGTCGGTTTACGCTGGATGAAACTTCTACAGAACACACTTTATGATTTAAAGGAAATAAAAGAAATCATCAGTTTATTATTTTCTTAGTTCTTTTTTTTGTAATAAAATGAATTACCTACGTATCGATGTCGATGCTGTCTAAAATTAAATAAATTTTATTGGTTTTTATTAAGTTTCTAAATAAATACGTAACATATTTTAAGAAAGAATATATATTCTACCTATTACCAACCTAGAGACATACATACTATCATACAATCATTGAAGGTTGACAATTAACAATAAGCAAATATATTATATTGTAGCCGAGATGGCCTAGTGGTGCGAACACGTGGATCTTAACCAAAGGTCACGGGTTCAAACCCTGGCTAGCACCGCTGGATTTTCAAGTGCTAAATTTGTGTTTAAATTCATCTCGAGCTCGGCGGTGAAGGAAAACATCATGAGAAAACCTGCATGTGCCGGAAGAAATTTTGACACATGTATATCCACCAATCCGCAGTGGAGCAGCGGTGGATTAAGCTCCATAACCTTCTCCTTTCTCCCAGCAGGGGGATATGTACAGGCTGTGCTACGTTTTTGTTATGCAACACGATACTCACTACAAACAATAGAAAATCCATTGAAATTGGCTTGTTTGTTTAAATTTAAATTAAATTGTTATTTTTATCGAGTTAATTATCTGTTTTATAATCATTATGATTAGGAGATCTCGTTACGTTGAAGTTAAGATCACAATATTCCATACATTGTAATCTTAATTTGTAATGTAAGATGGAAAAACGTTTTCCGTTACTTATATTACTAATATCTGTACGAGTAGAATAGCGAAGATAGAAAATATCAAGTACCTGTATTTAAATATACTTAGGTATTCTAAATATTTGTTAAGTAGGGTTCCGTAGTCGAAACGGAAACAGCCATTTTAAATACATATAATTTTCAGGGTTCCGTGGTGAAAATGGAACCCTTATAGTTCCGCCTTGTCCGTCTGTCTGTCTGTCTGTCTGTCCGCGGCTTTGCTCCGACGTCCTTAATACCAGAAAGCTGCAATTCGGCATGAGTATATATATGAATCACGCCGAAAAAGTCGTACAATAAAATCTTGATAAATACTTTTTCTTGTGGTGTCTCCCCTATATGTAAAGTAAGATCAATTTTTTTTCTCACTTTTCCCATGGTGTGACCATATAGGTATGGGAATCATTTTTCCGAAAAAGGAACAGTTTCCGAAATGTTAAGCTTCAAATTATCAAAGTTTCTTAGAGACAAGTATCCCCTCTCACTAACTACTGCTTCTAAAAATATGAAAAAATTCAGGATAGTAGTACATATATGAATTTAAAAGGAAAATTGTCACGGCTGTGTATGCTTTTAAAGTTATCGAGATATAGTCGATCAAAGTAAAAATATAATTGCGCCCACATTGAAAATTGTTAAGGTATAAACATGCTATTTGTTAAAATATAAGTAAATTATAAAAATTAAATTAATGAATGTCCGTGTATTATGGGAGAAACTACGGAACCGTTCATGTGCGTGGCTCGACACGCACTTGGCTAATTATTTAATGTTCAAAACACATTTTTTTTTAAATATTACGTTTGTGAATAAGGTTACCACATTACAATATAAAATTGAATGCTAGTTATATATTCAGATAAGTATAAAAATAAGATACCAACTTACCTCGAGTGTTGCGGCCAAAGGGCTGTACCAGCAAGCTGCGGTCGAATATTGTGGTCGGATTGCCGAATTTTTGATACGATTTATATTCGGTCATAAGCGACGGTGGCGCTGCATGTCGGTAGTAAATTTTAAAATGTTACATTACTCCTTTATTATTAAAATCTGGCTCGACGAACCATTTTGTATATATGTAAAATTTACGGTTTTTTGTTTTGTAAAATCATAATTCTATTTCTATTGTAAATGAGGAAGTTTATGAGTGGGTGCTAGAGTTTTTACGTGTATATAAATTAAGGAAAACAGGCTAAGAGGGTAACGTGCGTCCTTTTCAGTTGAAGGCCCTTTATGTCACGCAGACGCATTTTGTCGTGGTAAAAAGCAAATGTAACATACTCGTAATTATACAATGTAATTACAATGACTTTTGTTATGAAGTTGTTGTTTTTTTTTCGTGTAAAAGGCAAATGAGCAACATACTATGAGGGGAAAAGAAGGATTGGAGAGGGTTAGGCATTCGACTCTGTTGTAATTAAATTATTTTTAAATAATATCCTATTTAATTAAAAAGAGTTTTTAATAATGATTCACAGTAAAAGACCCACATAAGATACTACATTAAAGGTCTGGAACACACATTTAACTCCCGGACTATGACAGACGTCCATACAGTCAATACAGAAATTTGTAATAAACGAGGAATCGAAACCGCGTCCGTTAATGCTATAGTCAGCTGCAGTGACCACTGCGCCAAATCGGTCGTCAATAATTTTAAAACCCCTTACAAATAAAATGTTGTATTAATCATTGTTCGCGGGAAACGTGTGGCTTGTTCGCAGATTACGAGAAATGGAAAATCATAACAAAAATTAATTATTACTTGAATCTGCATCCGTCGAGTATTGCGGTTGAAGGCTCTGTAAAATGAGTTTTCGGCAAATTTAGCCAATGATGAATTTCAATATAATGTATTCGATAATGGGCAATGATGGTCCAACATTTAGGGGTTCAATAAATGTTGTGCCATCATTGTTATAGTAACTTTTTAACGTGGACAGCTGCTAATTTAAACTTTGCTTGGAGCACATCAAATATTTGTTTTTAAGATCTGAATCTTCTCTGTTTGGCTTCATAGGCTACTCTCTAATGGTGCGAACGCCGGTGAAGGAAAAAAATGTAATATACACCTAACTAGTAATATTATTCTAGTTAGTGGCTTAATCTCAGAGGTTTTGGGAATCAGATAGTAAGTAATATGTCAATAAGTCTAAACATAACGCATTAGCGCGTCGTGAGAGCGAGCCTGCTGGCTATCGAGGCTTTTATATAAGGAGTTGTTTTGGAGAGTAACTGCGTAAGATCGGACGCGAGGCGGCGTTTTGCCACCACTACCGGGCGGATCGAGACACAGCCTTGCGCACGCTGGAGGCGTATGCCGCTACCGTTGCAGTGTCGCCGTGCTGATAGCGGCCATCAGAACGTCAACAATCACACTTTCACATAACCCAATCGCCGCCTACGCCACCTATGAATATTTACCCTGCGTCAACAAGAAAAAAGGACCGAAGAAAAATTTGGTGAAAAGCGAAGATAAAGTTTTTGTTCATTTTTTACGAAATTTAAATCAGTTGTTTTGATAAATCCTGGTCATCGAACTCGGAATTAAATTTCGTATTTTTTAGCTCATCGTCTGTTATGATTAACGAACGACCAATGACTTAACAATAACAATTTGTAATATAAACTCTGAATTATTCATAAACTGTATACGATCCCTCGATGTTGAATATTTTAGTTTCGATGAGTTCTCGGAATATTATCCGTGAGAATTTTTATTATATTGTTTTTGTATATCATTGTTACGTTTATTTATGCCTCAAACGTTTTAATCTGTACTTAAATGTTATGATTTCGTATAGTTTTTGCAAATTACAGGATTTCAGATAAGACTTTTTTAAAATAGCTTCTAATAAAAACTAAAATAATAGTTCCATGTGTACGTTTCATGACTGTATATGTATACGTATGTATAATTTATTATTAGTTTAGCAGGATTTCTGTAGCTTTAGATCCTGATACCTTCGTATCTTTAATCCCGTTTTTTGTAAAATTGAACTTGTAATTTCCAAGTTTTCGAATTCAAACAACTCTTTCTCTACAACTCTATAGACATATATATTATTTAATTATACATGATTTTAATTAAATTTTGCACAATAAGCGCCATCGCCTTAAAATTGTTTTTATATATAACCAGGTAAGATAGTAACATTTTTAGGTTGACTTTTACCACAGACTAAAAAGCTCTTCTACACTCGCGGTTTTAGTCGATGGCGCTTATTGTGCTAAATTTAATTAAAAGAAAATTATAATTTTTTTTTACATCCATATACAATATTAATAGCAGAAAGGTTATGAATGTAGTCTATTGAAACGCGGAACATGACTAATCACTTGTACGGACATCTTCATCCATCACGCAGCGTATCATACTCACAGTCGGACGTCCCGTGATTGAGAGCAGCAATGGGTGATTAATTGTCAGCAAAGATAGTATGAGATGTGAAATATCGACTGTTCTGGAGCTTTGATTGGTAATAAGTATCTGTAACAATAGGTTAAGTGTTAGGGGTGTAACTCTTCGGTTACAAAAAATGCCGGACGCTTTATTTGCGTCTCTGATTCTGATAACTTCAAATTTTAACGATGTTAGTTTTGTTGATTTTTTGTTTAATTAGAAAGATAATTATATCAGTGTAATTTTGTTGATATCAACATAATTTAAGATGTGAAATTTCGACTGTTCCGAAACATTGATATGTAATACGTATCTGTAACAATAGATTAAGGATATGGGATTTTCTGTACGAAATCTTCGGTTACGAAAAATGACGGACGCTATTTCCGTCTCTGATGCTGATAACTATTAATTTGAATACTGATAGTTTTATAATGTATTATTTAATTACGAGAAGTAATATGTAATATCATCGTAATTTAAATTCCTTTAAAAAACTGCTTTGAACATTTTAGAGACGAACGCCACAACATACATTTATATTTTTATTAAGACATTTTCTGATTTAAAATATAAAAAGTTCGTTACAAAGAAAATATAAAATAATATTAGTATTTTGTGTAACTCTTCGGTTGCGAAAAAGGATGAAGGAGATTATGTTTGCGTCTCTGATTGCGGTAACTATTAACTTTTATTTCTGGTGGTATTTTGTTACTATGTTAAAGCTTATTATATTGTATAAAGGTGAGGGTTTTTAAGTGAAACTCTTGCGAAAATTTTAATAAGATTTTTTAGATTTAAATTATAAAAAGTCCGTCACAAATAAAATATAACAAGTGTAAATTTGAAAAATTTATTAAACCCCCGACATCGTATTCAATACGACATGAGGAACCGACACGAGGA
>DVXP01003867.1:0-10858 GCA_018235645.1 Junonia grisea
ACCGCCGAGCTCGAGATGAATTTAAACACAAATTTAGCACTTGAAAATCCAGCGGTTCTAGCCAGGGTTTGAACCCGCGACCTTTGGTTAAGATCCACGTGTTCGCACCACTAGGCCATCTCGGCTCGGATTTGCGCTCTTACAATTATATACCTACTTACTATTTTCAAACAAACACGTTTATTAGTAGAAAACAAATTATATTGTGTACTCAACAACTATAACAAAATATTGAATACGAGATGATTGTATTCGAAAACGAAAACCATTTATACAGAAGCGTTTCAATTTCGTTATAATGAACTGTTGCTCGGAGACGCAATGGAGGACTCGCTAATCTAAATCAATCGTTTCGTGAAAATACTAACTCTCTAATTGACTGTTATTCCATTTTATAGTATTCTTCGCCTAAAGGTTGCCTGGAAAATAATAGCGATATTTTTAAAGGCTTTCATTTTCGTTTGACCTTCATGATTTTTTGTTTTAAATCTTGCAACTGTGTTTTTAACTATTAACAATACAATTTATAGCAGACTTTGTACGCAAAATAAGTACCTATCTGTAACTACATAACTTTATAATAATTTTAATTTGTTTGATGATAAATTAATCAAGTTAGTGGAAGTCTGTAACACAAGCTAATCCATTTATTACCACTTTTTAATGATATTTTATGGCAAATTGCAAATCCTTATGGGATAAATATTATATGCTAAATACAAAACGCAATTTATTAAAAATTAATTATTAATTAATATAATTCTTTGAGGTTATCTTGAGTTATACCTACTTAATTAAAATTTCAGCGACCTTTAGTCCATGATTTAATTTTGTAAACGAAGTTATTTGTATATTAAAATATTCTAATAAAGTTCAAGCGATTAATTTAATACTATTGAGGTTAAGTAAGTAAATATATATTTCAGTTCTTTACTTATATGAATATTAAATCTGAAAAGTTTAATTGCAACAATACCAGTTGGATAATAAAAAAACTTATACACTCTTAATAGTCAGAGCGTTTATTATAAATTATTCTTCTTCAAATGAAATTAATAAAAAAAGTGAATTTCGTGTCGTGGATCTATAAATAATCCTTTAGTGCCCAAATTTATGCGAATAAATTTCCTAATATCATCACGGTAAAGTCGATTTTCGTGAATCTCGTGAAAATAAACGAGAAGGGGTCATGTTTCGCTAAGAGACGGAAAGCTGAGGAAGTATAAGTTTCCACCCCCTAAGGGATCAAAGGGGGGCGTGGGGGAAATTATCTGTGAGCATTACGCCTCGGCGTCAACGTAAATTATAACTTGAGTTATGTTTTTTGTGTGACTAAAATATTTTATTAATAGTATTTTCTTTGTTACTTTGTTAAAAGTTATATACTTTGGGCCTCGGTTAGCTTTTAACATCTGACTTCGGAACAAAGTACAGGTAAATTGATAGCAAAGGTAGTTTGAATCTTTTATTGTAAATTGACAATTATTTTCGGTTATTTGAAAGTCTGAAACTGTAAAACATATTACGAATTTGTCTGGTATTGAAGCAGACGAAATGAGAAAAAGAAATACTTACATGTTTTCTTATTTGTATATGTAAAATATTACCAATTTTTAAATGAAATAGACCAAACGAAAACAAAATTTCCAAACCCTTCCGAAACTCTTAAATCATTCTAATAAGCCATAAAAATTTTGTCTATCGCCCAACGTTTTATCCCCACGTTTCTTACATTTTATTTGCACATAACTTTTAAAGCGTCTGTGCAATGTAATTTAATATTTATCGAATTTTTCAAAGCAAAGGCAAGTGTCAGGCAGTTTATTAAGCGGGAATATTCCTCGTTGTGTCGCCGTGCCCTGAAAGGAAACCGGCGTGTGACGTACATAATAAACGTCATTTAAATACGAAACACCGTACTCGGAATTTCTCATGTTAAATTCGTGTTACTTTGAAGAAAAATTCTCTGTCGAGTGTCAAGTTTGTTTCCATTGTATTGAGAGACGCAGACGGCTTAAAATTTTATTTGTAGGTATACTAGTGGAATGGCCTAGTGGTGCGAACACGTGGATCTTAACCAAAGGTCACGGGTTCAAACCCTTTTTTCAAGTGCTAAATTTGTGTTTAAATTCATCTCGAGCTCGGCGGTGAAGGAAGAAATTCTGACACATGTCTATGCAATCCACCAATCCGCAGTGGAGCAGCGTGGTGAATTAAGCACCATACCTTCTCCCTAATAGGAGAAGAGGCCTATGCCCAGCAGTGGGATATGTACATTGTACAGGCTGTGTTACGTTATACTAGCGGGTCCAATAAAAGTTGGTCTTCCCAATAACAGCACCATTTACCGTGTCGAATTGTATTTTAAAAACATCTAGGAATACACTCAAATATACACACAAAATTTCATCTAAATCGGTGTCGCCATGTGGCAGTTAAGTGAGAAACATCGGAATAATAGTATATAAATAAAGATGTTGTATCAGAAGTGGAAATTTTAGTCATTTATTTATTATTAACAGCCTGCTAGACGAAATTTTGGGCAGCCAAACTTCCATTTCCAATTTAACTCTCTCAGGGGATGAATTTTTAAAATTTCTTTCTTATTTTGAAGAACTTCTGTGCAAAAATTTTCACGCTAGGATTTGTTTGATCGTTACCAGTGAATTGTTTGAGTTTTTAATAAAAGAAAACATAAGTACAGAAAATATATTATGACTGAAAAAACACTCACATATTTTTTATATAAGCGTATGGTTTCTAAGAATCAATTTCCATTCCATTACCACGAATTTTTATCATTAATATTTAATTTCATAATTAATGACTTAACATTAAACATCTCAGCCTTTTGTACGGACGTATACAAGCACAACCTTTAGAAAGTATTCGGTAGTAATAATGTATTTAATTAAAGCGACCTATTAAAATTCATTAACATAATGAAAACGCGCGCGTTCCGTGCCGCAAGGTCTCTCTAGGTTACCTAGATCTTTATGTAAAACTGCCGTAAAATTCAGGTTCTTTCTGTCGCTTAAAAGCTCTCGGCGAGTAATTTGTAGCCGTTTCAATTATTTTAATTCGCAAACGAGGAATAACCATAAATGTAATTCCGTAATGAGATAAACTCCGTTATCCTGCTGTTATTGACAACTGTTTTACTGTTTAATGTAGTTGAGTAGTTTATACCTTTTTTGGTTATTGTTGATGGAAAATAAATGTTGTTTAAATTTTAATTTTGTTCGTATATTTTCGGTGATGATATATTGTGTATAATATGTTACTTACTGCTTAAATTTTTAATACAGTTACAGAGAATTTAAGTAAAACTATTTATGGAATTGAAATATACTCCTTTCTTTAATTAAGTTATAAAAACTAAATTTCGCTTACCCTTACAAATAATAATACATCCACATTATCGGTGTAAGACAAAGTTTATAACGAATGTTATGACTTTTAGCATATTAAGGTCATGTGGGTACAAATTGCTCGATAAATTCGTTCAGCAGTTTTTGTTCAACCCTTTACTGCCACTGACTTGCAAAAGATATCACATCCCTTGTAGGGTAACTCATTTATTTCTAGCGGACATATTCATTTGGCGGAAATTAATTTGGAAAAAAGTATAACATATGTAATTTAATCACTATTGTAATTTATGAGCCTAAATGTAAGTTGGTATAATGGATTTTATAGTTGCCATTATTTTAAAAGAGATACTACATTTTTCGTAGGAATTCGTAGAATATATAATAATTTATATCTGATATCAAAGAAATACTTTCGTTATTTGATATATTACATTTATAATAAAAATATTTTCCTGACTACCGCCGCCGCCTATTTGACCGGCGACTATTTATTACATTTCTCAAAATAATATAAAATCAATTCGAAAAAAACGTTACTTTTAAAAGTTCATTTTAAAAATATAAACCTGTCGTAGTATCACAAAATTTAATACCATCAGATGTCTTAATTCGATTTGTAATTACCTAGTTTGCATAACTCACGTATAGATGGCGCTCATAAAGTATTAGTCGTGTAAAACAGCAAATGTCGGTGAACAGTTTGACGTGTAGTGCCAGTATAAAACAGACCAAGCCTTAGACGAGACGATTATTATTGTTTGAGATGTGGGAACACGCTCAACGTTTGATCTTGTAAACTCCAGATTTGTTAGTGATTACTTAGTGTTATTGTGATTGTGATAGTGTTGAATAGTGTTTTTCGTTAAAACGACAATCAAGTTAAGTGCGGTCGTGCTATTTCGTGAACACGTTTGATGAAGATAGCCACTCTGAACCAAACAATTTTGCTGCTTTCCCCCTTAAACCCATCTTCTTAAATGTAAATATTCACGCTACGTAAAATAACGAGCTACGGTCGTAGAAGATCTACGAGTGGCTACGAGGCTACGAGTAATTAAGCGTTTCGCGGATGTGTTTCAAGATTGCTGAAAATTTTATATCACTATATTTCTTTTACATAAAGAATATATTGATTAAAGCCAAACCTTTTATGTAAGTATTATTAATTTAAGCAACCAGAAAGCAAAACATAATAAAAAATATAACTAGAAAATCAAATTATATTCTTTAGAATTTATTTATTACTTACAAAAATTGTCAGCTATAAAGAGAATACTTAAAGAAACGACAAAAGTTAAAAATGTAAGCCTCTTTTGACGTTCTCTGACCTCTTTTCGCCGACCGATATCATATAATTTTTATTTTGACATTTCTTATTTTTATAATCTGTAGCGTATATTTCCCGTTGACGTTTACATGACGTTAATCAGAAACCATTCGGCGAGGGATATTCGATCGCAAAATGTTCATATATGAAAGGACATCGGTATGAAATGATATAAAAGCTTTAAGGATGATATTGTAAAGCCGATAATAAAAAAGGTTTTATTCATTTCTATTCCAAGTGACGAATTCGTTTGAGATGACGTTAAAATATAGTACAGAAAAATATTGTTAAGACTGCTTTTAGGATAAAAACGGACAAAAGTTGTATGTGAATAAAGAATTACTATTATTTACATCGTTTTGCACTAAGCATTAAGCAATCACTTCAGTATCAGTTAGGTTTTAAAAAATTTTAGGCAGACCAGTTTTAGAAGTTATAGGCAATTAAGATTTATTTTTTACAATAAGTTTAAAATAAAAAAAAACAATTAAAAAGTAGACCTCCAAAAAAATTTAATCTAATTAAATTAGAACGATGTCAGGGCGCATAGCTAGTTAAAAATGAAAGTACGACGCAATTTAAGTCTATCTGAAGAAACCTCGAATCTTACGGAATCTCATTAAACGGGAATCGCGGATCATAATTTGGTGGGAGTCGGTGGAGCGATTTGAGTGGACTTGAAAATTGTGATTAAAACTTTTTCTGCTTACATCGACGTGGTTTTATGTGTTTAAAAGTGTTTATATTTCGTACTGATGAAATGAGAGAGATAGATAAATCAGATATTTTCTTCAATTTTCAAGACTAAACTATTTATAAATAAAAAAAGATGGGTCCAAATCAGTTCACCCGTTAAGGTGCTGCGGTATCACAGACACGGACAAACATAGCGGTCAAACTTATAATACCCCTCTTTTTTGGTCGGAGGCTAAAACAAACCTAATTGTTTTTACTAGCTCGATACTTTAAAACACAAAAATATACCGTGCCATTAAAGCCATGTCTACGCACGGTGTATAAAATTGCTTAAATAAAAAAAAGCTTATTTTTATTTTCGTTTGATGTGTTTCTTATTGCTAATATAATACTTGGCGTACGTACCTGCAGGTTCCAGCAGTCCCTTCGGGTCGGTGGCTTCGTCCGCAGTCGCCGCAGCCAGCGCCGCCAGTAGCCACACCAGGGTCATCGTTCTGTTGAAATTATAATAATAATCAATGTTTGCTGTCAAGTTGACAGATAATTTATAATGTTTTTTTTTTGCGAAATTGTTTTACGGATTCGGGTTCAAGCCCTTTAGAGCCTAATAATATAAAAAAAAGTTTGCAATATTGCCAGATAACAGTTGTAAAATATTTTACTGGTTATGTCTACTACAGAAGACAAGAAGATAATAAATAGATAATAATAAATTAATAGTGCAGTTTGATTTTTTTGAAGTAGCGTTAAAAAGCACTATAATATTCGGTAAATGTTTTTTGTAAAGTTTTCTGTAAAAACTATATAAAAAGAAGATATAACTAAGAAGATAAAACTAGTAAGATAAACAAAACTGCCTTCACCTAGACTAGGTGACGGATAATAATGTAAGAATTTTTTGGATAACGCTTCGCTATGAAATATTGGTGGCTACGATAGTGAAGACCATCAACGTTACCAAATATGAAGTTTACACATACAAAACAAAAAATAACAGAACGTTATACTTTAAAAATGTAACAGAGTAGTAATTATATTGTTAGTGCTGCGCTACCGGCCTACATAGCAGTGTAAACTGCAAACGCGAAACAAAACACACAACCGCCTGACCCAGATCGCAAAGACCTCAGCGGTCTTCATTCAAACATCTCGACCGGGAATGTAAAGAGACATGTGAAAAGTTACAGTTACCCGCAAAAAGTTGGCTAATTTCGAAACATTCCGATGTGCAGGGTTGCCTACTCTTGAGATTGTTTTCCCCCTAAAAGAATTTGAAGTACCCCTAAAACACCTAAATGAATTTTTTGCGCTGCGAAAACTACCATTTGAGCTGATTGAGCTAAAAAAATTCGACAACCTCCGTTCCCTATCTGAAAAATATTAAAGTACTGATTGAGCTACAAAATAGGTCGACACCTTCCGTATCATTTTCTACATCTTACCTCATTCTTTGTCCATATAAAATCCTAAACATTTTTTTTCCTTAAAAAGTCCCAACTCGCTACAAATACCCCTGAATTTAGGGGCAAAACCCATCAGTTGTTAACCCTGAAGTGCTCGCGAAACTGGAATTATTCCGTGCCGCATTTCATCCCGTTTCAAACATGCGTCGAAAAGTTTGAACGTGTCTTTGTCGGGATTTAATAAACGAGTTTTGCGCTGTCCGTACGATGCCTATTGTTGCGCAAACAAATACGTTCGTATCAACTATTCGCTTTTCGTACGTTTCGTGTTTTATTGTTTCATTCGTTTAGAAATGCTTGATTGATAAAAATTTTGTGAGATGCTACACAAATATATTTAAAACAAATATAGTTATTTACTCGATATTCGAGTTACAAGCGAGAATATAAATTTGCCCTTTCTTTTACTTTCCCAATAGTGTTTTCAGTTCCACTGACCTATAAGTTTATATGAATGGAATTTAATTTAAAATATCTTTTCTTTCAGATTTTAGGAAATCTTTTGGACCCTGCAGTAAACGAGAACATGAATTGGAAGTCAATACTGAGTTAACTATATTAAAACTTAAAGATATCAAAATATTTTAACTTAGGTAAGTACCTACTTTATACTTTTATTAGAAAGCTAAAACTTATATTTGTGTAACCAAATATAATAAAAAAAAACTTTAAAAACTTTTAACAACGTAAAATATAATAAAAACAAGAATATTATAGCCCTTAAAAATGACAGAAACGCCGCTTGAAAAATAAATAATGCCTACGTGAGCTGTTTACTTGTCACTCCCATTTTACTCGTGCTACAACTTGACTCTGCATTACTACACGAGCAAAGGGTGTCGTTCTTAGAAACTAGGATTAAAGTTTTTAAGAATTCAACCTTAACACAGAAAGGTGTTTATGCATACTTCAAGGAACGTTTTTTTTTGTTCCACTTTTTATACTACGAGATGCATATGAGATACGTAAACTTCTTCATAAACTCCATTTGCAAAATGCTTTACAAAATTGCAAATTCCTATTTACCTATTTCACTTGCCGCATATGATGTGATATATTATTATTCAAACATAAAACGTTTAATAACTTAATAAATACACGGCCAGTAAAAAAAACTTAGCTAAAGCATAGCTAAGTTTGTATATTCATAAATATTCCAGAAAATTCAGTTTAATAATCTGAAATCTGAAATTATATATCTGAAATTCCTTAACTAATAATATATATTATTTCAATTCTTAATAATAATATATTTTTTAGATAAAAGTGTATAAATAATTAATTTGAAAGGTTTCATATCAACAAGATTACATTACTTCCTTCTATGTTACCAGTTTCTCGGTATATATTATTAGTGTAGGAGAGGCTGCCAAGGAACTTCCTCTTTTATGTAAGACGACACATTTTATCTTAGTGTTCGTATCTCTACGAGGAAAAATAGTCGTTAAACAGGTTATACACGCTCTTATATTATTTTGTTTAACTATAAGTTATAGTGAGAAATCAAAGGAAAGGGAAGGTAAGAGTAAAATTATAAGACTCTTTTATTGATATACAATAACAATTATTCAACTTCTAACTTGAGTACACCAGAAATTATGTATTATTATTATTTTTTTGATTTTGTCTCGTAGTAAAATTTATACCTTTATTCTGTAATCATATAAATTACAAAAATAAAAACGAGTCTCAAAAGTTTGTATGGCTACAAAAATCGAATTAATTTCACAAATAAATAAGAAAATTATTCTAAAGCTAATTAGTTTCCTCATAAGGAATTATTTGACAGGAACGTTCAATTCTTATTGCCTTTGGAAATATTACAATCCAGCTTTCTCGTTCTATGAATTTTCGAAAGTTTTCTAATCCAAACCGAATGTTTTATAACAGGCATAGATATATTTCAACTATCCTTTTATACTTTCAGTATCAACTAAGCTAACATCCTTTGGCGAAAAACCACAAACGATAAAAGGAATATTCGGAGTGACAATAGCTTTCAAGTTGGACGAAATCTTTCGCAAAAGGTAAAAAACCTCACGAATATTGTTCGGGGAACTCCACTGGGGTATTGGCTTGTTTTAGGATTATCTGTCCAATTCAAACAGAAAGATTCTTTATAAAACCACTTGAAAAAGTGATGTAGATGAATTTAAAGTCTTTTATATACATAAAGTGGGTACTAGAACGTGTTTTCTGTGATGGTTTACATTCTTGTATTTAATTTATACTTGATAACGAAAATATTTTGCTTTGATCGTTGTCGAATTTTACTGGATTAGTTTTCAGAAGACAACATCTTAGAAATAATCCTTTCTCTCATCAAAATTTAGAAGACATAAAAATTTAGAATTACAAAGTAAAAAGGCTGTTTATTTTGGACTCAGTTCTGTTTTTTACACATCAAATTGGTTCTAGCCAGCAATATTTTTGTTGAACATTAAATCTATGAATGACGACATGATAGGAGAATTTATACCACATTGAACTCGTAAAGAACAGTTATCCGTGTTTTAAAATTTAGTGTGCTATAGACATTATTTGCGATCAAATAACAATAATAAGCTTCCATAATAGCCTTCACAACACTGGTTATTAGTTGTTCATATCATTAATGTAAGTGTTTTTGTTACACCATCCTTTGTTGTCCTAGGATTATTTTAGATAAATTACCTAATGACAGTGTAAAATAATGTTTTAAGGATATTCTGATATATTGAAACAAAAAGTATTTCTGGCAGGGAATGTTTAATTATAATGTGTTACTGAAAATACATTTATGATATCAATTCATTCAGCACTGAGAATGAAAATAACATTACATTACAAATGAGAATTTCCAGCTATTTTGCACTATGTATATTCTCTTCTTCTCTTACTTCTTACTCTTGAATTACTTTATCTTTTGCTGAAAACTGTATTAAATCCATAGTGTTAGAAGATAACCCATAGGAAAGAGGCGTGGCTAGCGATCACGCCATCAAGTCATACTGGTGTCAAGACGGGTGACACTCGCCTAGTGGTGAGAACACGTCGATCTAAACCGAAAGACGTGGGCTTAAACTCTGGCTAGCACCGCTGACTTTTCAAGTGTTTGAATTCATCTCGAGCTCGGCAGGGAAGGAAAACATGGTCAGGAAACCTGCATGTGCAAGAAGAAATTCTGACACATGTATAACAAACAAACTGCAGCGGAGCAGCGTGGTGGATTAAGCTTCTTAACCTACTCCCTAATAGAAAAGGAGGCCCAGCAGTGGGTTATATACAGGCTGTTCATTTAATTTTCTAATGTCATAAAACCAAATTGGGCTTCCACTTTGTATATTACTACAGGTTGAGCTGTATTTATATAAAATAGATTCTGACAGAGTCACCGCCTTAAGAGACAACTACTACGTTAAAAAAAGAATACAAACCACGATATGATATTAACGCGTTTAACAAATGATTCAAATTACATCTTCTACGTTTTAAGCATGTCTCAAAATTATTTAGTTTTCATAGCGGAATCGAATTTCATAACTCATTAAATTTTAGAATAATACCCATGAAACAATAACAAAAGCACCCTTATGTGAGTATTATATTAAAAAGGCAGCGCGGGAGGACGTCGAACTCTCCTCTTGTTTCGTAACGAGTTGAAATATAATACGAAACTCGGTTCAACGACCTCATTACCTTCGTAAATGGAGTGTAGAGAAGTGCTTTATGAAAACTGTTCACTTTGTATTTCACATGACACTGACTGAAAATAAAATATATGATCTCATTCGTGAGAAAATTTAACTTTCATCCTCATTCATTTCAGATAAATGCAATTGTTTGCGTGCGTTTTAAAAGGAACAATCAGACCATCATATAAAATGTTGATGTTAAATATTTCATAAATGTTTTAAAAAGGAGTTCGTAACTTCCATGTTTAAAGGATCATGGCAGGAATTTGCCTGAATGTTTTTGGAGGCGTCTAAGATTGTGGCATATACTAAACTCAATTGTTC
>DVXP01003868.1:0-10857 GCA_018235645.1 Junonia grisea
TAATATATTGTATGTCTATTATCTTATAATAGATAATAGCTATTTGCATCTCGAGTTTCATCACCATTGGTTAAATATTTCGGCGATATTATGATATTATGAATAAATATAGGTACCTAATAGTCAACTTGTCACGTTTATCTTTTAAAGCTTCTATATTTTAACAAGTAACGTTCATTATCATCTTAATATTTATAATCTTCATAACAAACAGCCGATAAGAAGGTTACTGCAGTTTATTTTTAATCCATTAAGCTGTTCTTCCCTCCTCGTAACTATCTTATAATTAAACGATATAAACCTGTTCGAGACACAAAAGCTTCATAAGCTATCGCTGCTGATGATGTAGCTAATAGGAATATTGTCTCTGCAAAATCAATAAAGCGTTCATTGCATAATCGTCTTCTTATAAAAGTTGCTTGTTGTTTAAAGAATGTACACACACATAAACATACATAGCCATTTTATACGCTTATCACGTTCGTTAAACACAACTGAAATTAACTCAATACGTCTGTGTACCTTTGCACGTGTTCATAAATTGATTCACGTGTCTGTATCACAAACGTTCATATGGGAAGATAAAACGAATAATAAAACTCACGGCAAAATTACAAAACGCTGCAAATACGACTCCTTTAGCTCGATATTGTGATTTGAGCGAAACCACAAAACTGAACAAGAAGTATAACTGTAAAACTGTACTCTGCCCACCGATCATAAACTTAGCGACTAGCGATATTTTTGAAAAAACTTAAAAAAAAGACTTTTGTTTTTTTTTTTAATGTTAAACAGCGAATTATATTTGTGACTGTGTGAGTACCTTACCGGTTTTACGAAACATCAGTGATAAAGACAGTGTTATTATTCAAACAGAAAAATATTTAAAAAGGCAATTTATTTTAGCAACTAAGTTAATAGAATATTAAAGTAGTAGGTACCCAAGTAAAGTATTAAAGTACGCTAGGTGTTTATATTATGTCTGGGAAACCTGTAGGTTCGGTTTATTACTTCTTTAGGTACAATAGTTTGTGAAGTATTTGTAGCTTTAATCGAAATTTGGATGGATTCTAGTTTTTATAATTAATTACCATACCACGAGCCACGAGGCTATTATTTATCCCACCAATGAAACCGCAGGGCGCAACTAGTGCTTGAATAAATCCAGACAATTACTGATATGACATGAAATGCGGCTAAACCAGTAAATATGCCAGTTAAATAGCCAGTTTCAATAATTGTTCCTTAGTATTTGTAGTTGAATATTCATATAATTGACAGACATCAAAGTCGGTGTATTATATGCTTGTTATATTTATGTAACCGCAATATGTACCTATGTGAATTATGTTATTAGGGATTTTAAACAAATATACAAAATTGAAGTATAAATGTAAATGTTCACGTGTTTTCTTTTTTATATTAAAGTCGGAGAAAGATAGATTTTTAAAACAATCTTTAAGCGAACAAATCTGCTTTCCGTAGCTGCCGTCGTAACTAAGTTGAATGCGCATCGTTCTTTAAAGGACATCGGAGCCGTACTGCACATTTTGTAGCCTGGAATATTCAATTTCAGAAAATGAATAAATAAATGCTTTATTTTTTTCAATTTTGTGATGATGGACTTTTTTTTAATAGTTTTCAGTGTTTTTTACTTGTTTGTACCTATATTATGTGTATGCATGAACGGCCTTTCTAGGTGGAATTAATTGGTATGCCTAGAGTAGGTACCCCAGGTACACGTTGTAAACTAGGACTACAAATAGGTATAAAATTACAACAAAACATTTACAATATATTGACAGTGTGTCATAAAATGATAAGTAATAAATATTTTGTAAATAGTTCAATATGTAGAGTTACTTTTCATGGATAATATAGATAAAATTAATTATTGAAACGTAACACATATGTACTTTCATATCTTTACAGCCCGAAAAAATATAGCATCTTAGTTCCATAATTACTGGAACGAACTAGAAATCATAGTTTCCGGAATACGACAATAATAACGTTAGTGGAACTGCGAGGGACAACTACTTTCGAATAAAAGTTTTATAATATCGTAATACTGATACGTGAAGCGAAAACTTTATACCCTGTACGAAAATCCTGCGTATACTTCGGAATTACTTAACGTTAGAATTAAGAAATTTTAAATTTTATTAAACGGCCATTAAATACATTAAATGAAATAAAATGTACATTACGCTACTCAAACAAAACATTTTTGTGTCAAAATAAAGTACGATGGCCGTTTTGACACATAAAAAAAGTGATGGGAGATGTAAATTTATTATCGACAGCAATAACCAAATCTTTATATTTTGAATGAAAAAGTTTAATAAAACTAAACCATAAATGTTTACTTAATATATTTTAATTAATTAATAGTGGAATGAGAATTAAATTGCATACTTTATATGCACACAACAACATGAATTCAAAAAGAAACCAAAAACGCATTGTTGCGAGTTATTCGGAGGTGGTAGTTATGCTGGCCAGCGATTTTATGTGACGATAATATTACATAGATTTCATTTTTTAAATTTTTGTATTTCGTAAAACAAATGCTGACTGTGGGGTAAAATAAGTACATCAATAATAATTATAATTATATAAAATTAAAAAAAAATATATGTGTATAGTTTAGGTCTCAATGTAATTAATACATTTTGTGCCCTAAAATTATACATTCGATGAATTGTATGACTAACTTCACGTCACAATTGACAATAATGAACAGCAATTTGACCCTTCAAATGTAATATTAATTAATACGAAACTTCATACGCGAGCAAACGTCAAAACGGCCATCATAGCGTGCCGCTACTATAGTCAAGCTGTCAGGCTAAAGAGGTTTCATGGTAAAAATTCGAACTAAGCCTTACATCTACATAATTTATGGTTATTGTTATGAAAGCAGAAAGAATAAGGAAACTCTCTTTCCTGTTTAAAATTAAGGAAGGATAAGTGTAAATCACTTAGTACTGTAACTGCAGATAGCCACTGGCTTTTAAAATCCAAGCTGCATAATACTTAGCGAATGGAATGACTTTCATAATATAATCCTCATCTATAGAAACGGTTTACAATAACGCCACTTGAAAGTGAATAGCCAGCGTTTGAGGACTAAATTTATCTTGCCACTGCATGTCTACGACTGTAACTTATACAATGGCTATGGCATATAATGTGCGCCTAATTGAAACAGAGAGCCACTTAATCCGGTCATTGCTTTGCGTTGAATTCACGTATGATATGCACTAAAGGCTACTGATCAGATTATGTTATCCGGCTCATACTGAATGCTAATGTAATGAGATCAAATGGCATATGTATGTCTACATGTCAACATTCAGGTATACAAAGCATACCTAAAGGTATGTATAATCGCAACATACAAAGTATTAAAAATAGTTCAATCAATGTACAAATGAAACGAGAGCATAAAATAAAATTAGCCAAGTGCGTGTCGAGCCATGCGCATGAAGGGTTCCGTATATTCCCTCAGAATGTATGGACATGTATTAATTAAATCTTTAAAATTCTTCTACTTAAAATTTAAACAAATAATATCTCTTAACAATTTTCAATTGAAATATTTTTACTTTCCCGATTATATCTCGATAAGTATGAAAACCTACATATAACCGTGAACATTTTCCTTTTAAATTCATTATATGTACTACTATCATAATTTTTTTCATATTTTTAGAAGCAGTAATTTAGTGGGTAGAGGGGGGGGATACCTGACTCTAAGAAAATTTTACACTTTAAGGAGTAACTGTGATTTCGGAAACTGTTCCTCGTTCGGAAAAATGGTTTTCTCATATCTATAATATTTTTAAACGACCTATCCAACGATACCCCACACCAGGGGAAAACTGAGAAAATAAATTTTGGTCTCACTTTACATATGGGGAAGACACCCCAACAAAAAATATTTTTCAAGATTTTATTGTACGACTTTCTCTGTGTGGTTTATATGTATACTCATGCCGAATTCCAGCTTTCTAGTATTAAGGACCTCGGAGCAAAGCCGCGGACAGACAGACAGACAGACGGACATGGCGAAACTATAAGGGTTTCGTTTTGACTACAGAACTAGCATCAATTTTGAGAATCATGTTTTTTAAATTTTGCATATTATTATATAATGGAAAAAATGCTCATGGCCTGTTAATAGTAAATGAACTTGAGCGATTTCTTATAGGAAATGCCGCTAAGTGCTTGCTGTCTTTAAGAAAAAGTATAAGACATTCTGTAATGTCACATGGTTAGCTATCTCTTTTAATAAATCTGTTGTTCTGTTTTGTTTCAAATTATTTAGATTCATGCACATTTGAAATTATTATGGAAAGACATTTGAAATTGGAAAGACTTTTATATTAAATAAATAAAAAAACTTTGGAATTTATTATAAGATACTCGCGTTTCATAATTAAAAGCAGCCTTTTTATTCTTCAAAATATTAATTACAGATTTCATAAGCTACACCTTAAAATATCTGCCAACGAAAGTTCCGTCAAGTAGAGTAGCTTCTGAGTTTTAGCGAAACTGAGAACAGGTACCCATAGTCGCTTCCGTAGCCTCGGTCGCTCTTTTTAGACGGTGCTTATGCCTCAATTTGAAATCCGGAGGCTGCTCCCCTTCTGCTCCTGCAGACTTGTAAAAACAAATAATTGATAGCTTTACGTTTGACTAATTATAGGTATACATCATAGTAATTTATTTATAGGAAACGTGGGTAAAAAAGTGATCCGGGCGAACCTTGGTTCGCGACCATCCTCGACCTCGGCACACCAAGTTTCAGCGAATTCCTTAGAGCGGTTTCTGAGGTATATAAAAATAAATACAGATAGTATAGCTTGTTTATTTACTGCCCGTGATATCGTCTGTGCTGGACAATTTAAATGAGGATTTAAATACCTCGTGCAGTATTTGTTATGGATAAAACTCTTTCCCTGTCTCTCTTGTGCACGATGCTTTAAAGCGATAAAGCAATACTCGTATATATAAACGACTATGTCCAACAAATAGCTCTAATAGCTCCGTTTTCGTTTATCAGATCGTGGCAATTCGGCTTGTTTCATTTGAAAAGCGTAAAATTAAATAAACCTCTTTTGTCCTTCTTGATTGTTCCCTCACTGCTGAGAATTGTGACCCACATGCATTATGATTCGTTTCCATTTGATGCGGTCCTATGCGAAGTACATGGACTGCACGGTACATGCTTCCCACCTGCCTCTTATTTATCTCTGTAGTGGATGAAAACTAAAAGAATTTTATAATTGTTAAGATATTTTGGTTTGGTAATAATAAAATGAAATGAAAATAATTAAAAGAAACGTTCTGGTATGTAGATTTTTTTAAAAAGTGAATTGCTTTTTATTGCTTTAATTTCGCCATTTTCATCATCAAGCGACATGAAACTCCAAATAATATTTATTGAAATAGCATTCGGGACAAATCTCAATTTATTTAAAAACACTTACAATTTTTTTTTTAAATGAATTCTAGAAACTTATTAAACACAACTTTAAATATTTCGCGTTTTTTTTGCGTATTCTATAAATCGTATAGAACGGTGGGATGTATCGTGGGAGAGCCATGCATTTGCACGAATGGGCCGGCTTGACCGGGGTGATACCACGGCCTCACTGAAAACCGGCGTAAAATGACGCTTGCGTCATGTTTCGCCGCGTGAGTGAGGGTACCGAAGGCCCAATTCGCCACCCTTCCCCATCAATTCCCCCTCCATACCCCCTGAAAGGCTGGCAACGCATTTTGTAGCTCCTTTGGTGTTGCAAATGTCTCTGAGCGACAGCATTTACTTACCATCAGGTGATCTGTCCGCTCGTTTGCCGTCCTATTCCATAAAAAAAAATCCCTTTAAAAATGACAAAATGGCAAAGAAAATTGTAGTATGTGAAAGGAAAATATAAATTACGGGTGATTTTAGTGCGGGAAGTGGGGGGGGGGCGAGTGTTTAAGAGAAAAAAAAAACGGCTTATTTTGTTTCTTGCCTAAACTACGAGTCCTATGAAAAATATTGTATGGCAAAGTTGTAGATAATTAAAAGACCTAAAACGTTTGTATTTGAACTTTTTTCAAAATCTATATGAAAAGGTCAAAAAACCGAGTTTCCGGCTTTTTATTTTCATTCAGAACAAAAAATTAAATTTTTTCAGGAAATTTGGTGTAAACTTAACTTTTTAAGTCCCTAACGTACCCTATTTTTTTTGATTAAATATATTAATTAATTACGTTGTTTTCACTTAATATCGAAAAAGCAAGACCGATTTTCAGCCGAAAATTTTGGTGTCAAAATATCTGCTTTTTAAAAAAATTCTTTGCGCTTTTTAGTTGTAAAAATGTCTTTTTTTACTCCACTAATAATAAAATTTTCTAAAAAATCCAAAAATGAAAATAACCGAATTCGAAATTTTCTTTAGCGTACTTACCATTTTGAGTATTTTATTAAAATTTATACATTTTTTTTTTAGGCTTGTAAGTAACGGATGTATATATTTCAATAAAAAAGCTCAAAATTGTAAGTACAGTGGAGAAAATTTCGAATTCAACTGTTTTTGTTTTTGAATTTTCTGGAAAAATTTATTTTAGAATTGTATCCTTTTCTTATATCATCAGAAAGTAGACTTTTTAATGAACAAAAATGAACCGGACTTTTCTAAAAAAAAAAAACAGATATTTAGACACCAAAATTTTTGACTGAAAATCGGCATTGGATTTTGGATATTAAATGAAAAAACAACTTTTTTTTCGGGTAGGAGTAAAAAAACGAGCAACATCTCTTTTATAATTTCGTACAGTTTTTTATTTGTAAAAATTTAAATTCTAATTTAAAATAGTTTAATTTATAATAAAATATGTGCATGTGAGTTACTCTACCCACCAGAAAGTATAATTCTCCTTATTTTACAACAATCACTTTAAAAAAAACACAAAAAACTAAACTAATCACAACACAATTAAACCACAAGAATGGAGTCTTTAAAAGAATCTCTCGCTGCGATGGCAGATATGTTCAACAGCAGGATGAACGAATTCCAACAGGATTTGCATAAAACTGGAGCACCTGCAACCGTGTCATCGCTGTCTTCAGAATTCAACTTGTTTAAGTCCTTTATTCTCACGGCGCTAAGTGGATTACAAAGGCAAATCGAGTTTCTTGCTAAAGAAATTGATAGGGCAGAGATGGTGAGACGCCGAAAGGTACTTCTTTTCCACGGAGTAAGTGAGGAACGCTCGGAGGATGCAACCGCCCGCATTACAAGTCTTGTTGCAGAGCATTTGGACCTGCCTAATTTCTCCACCAGCTGCATCAAGTCATGTCATCGTTTGGGTAGGCAGATGGATAAGAAGCCTAGGCCCATAGTGGTTAAATTCACAGACACAGTAATGCGGGATAAGGTGTGGTTCGCCAAGACGAAACTTAAAGGCACCGGTGTCACTGAGTCTGAGTTCCTGACGAAGATCCGACACGATGTCTTCATGGAGGCCAGGAAGCGTTTTGGTGTTGGCAAATGCTGGACCCGAGATGGCTGGATCCACATCATCGCTCCAGACGGATCAAAGCACCGCGTTGAATCTATGTGTGATCTCGATCTAGTCCCAGTGTGCAAGTCACCGGTTCAAAGTACACAAAGCGCGAAGACCAGTGATAAAGTGGTAGTGCAAAGGGCTAAGCGAGTCGTTAAGAAATAGGTTACTTTTATTTTTCATATTTTTTTTTTTATTTTCGTTCTACTCAATATTATTTGAATCCTTTCTTGGTAACCCACTTTCAGTTCAATTAATCCAACTCAACTCTTCGATTTACTTAGCCAGGTACCCACTTTTATTCATAGATATTGTGAATTGTAGTGTTTAGTGTGTAGGTTATAATAATTAATAGTAAACAATGTATTTTGTATTTGTCATTTTGACACTTGTCAATCAGGCGTCTTTCTGCTTTGAACGGTTGGTCTTTAAGCCAGATACATTTAGATATCTAGATATCTATCTATTAGATAATTTCTTTTTTTTTTATTCACGTTTTTAATACTTTAATTATATTTTAGTTGATTATTAGTTTAGTCGCCTGATAAACTTTTGTTTATTTTTTTTATTCACGTTTTTTTAATTTCTCTTTTCTTTATTGTCTTTTTTTTCTCTTTTGCATTAGTATTTTTAAAGTGATTATTCCTAGGCAACTGGCGGGTGAGTATATTTAAAAATTATCTTAGATATATATTTTATTTACAATTTTTTTAAATAACGTTTTTATCATATTTAACATATTATATTTTATAATTATATTATTTATTTGTAATATTTACATACATATCACTATATTTATAGATACATATTTATTATTTGTTTATCTTATATAATCTATTGTAGTATTATCTATATAATAATGTCTATAAGTAATGATAACTTGGACGAGAGTTTCTATTCCATTTATTCTGATACTTCATCATCCGATGGATTGAGCAGTAATGATAGTTTTCACAGTATGCCCTCGGTTAATGAAATTCTAAATTCGAATTTCTCAGATACTGTGAAAAACTTTAACGTTGTTCATATAAATGCTCAGAGTATTCCTGCACATTATCCTGATATGTTGTCATCATTTGATTGCAATAAGGTTCATGCTATCCTCGTTTCCGAGTCGTGGCTCAAACCTTGCTTACCTTCTACCTCCTACTCCCTTCCTGGATTTCATTTGATACGTAACGACCGTGTAGGCCGGGCAGGTGGTGGAGTGGCAATTTACCTACGTGCCCATATTCCTTTCTCAATTATAAGTCTTTCTCCATCCCTACCCGGTGAAGGGGCTGAACATCTTTTTATTGAAGTCATACTTGGACACACTAAGCTATTACTCGGTGTGTTTTACAGCCCTAACCTTACGGTCGATTATTTTTCATCATTTGAAATCCTCTTAGAACAATTTAAGCCTTTGTATCCTCATACTCTTCTTATGGGAGACTTTAATACTTGCCTCCTTAAAAACGATCATCGTTCCATTCGCTTAAAGTCTATCGTAAACGCTGCCGATTTACAAATTCTCCCTTTGTCGGCTACTCACTCGTTTCCGAACTGCATTCCTTCTCTCCTGGACTTAATTCTTGTTTCTTCCATAGATCATGTCGAAAAGCATGGGCAATGTTCTGCTCTTGCTTTTTCGTATCATGATCTTCTTTACCTATCCTATAAAATCAAACCTCCAAAAGCAAAATCGAGAATTCTTCTGCAGCGTAATTTTGGTGGAATGGACTTGAACAGCTTGCGTGAAGATGCGGCCAATATTGACTGGACTGCTGTAATGGATGCCACTACAGTTAATGAGAAAATTACATTGTTTAATTCCTTATTAACTCAACTGTATGACATCCATGCACCAGTTCGTCCGGTCCGTGTGAAACATCTTCCAGCTCCCTGGCTTACTCCTGACATAAAAAAGATTCAAGAGAAGAAAAACATTGCTAAAGCCAGGTACAAATGTAATCCGAATGACACCACACGTAGCAAATATTTGAAAATTCGAAATCACTGCAACAGGCTGTGTAGAGATAATCAACGACGCCATATCCATAAAACTATAGCTGAGGAAGAGCAGTCAGCTAAGGTTTGGAAATTTCTCAAATCCTTAGGAATTGGTAAAGAACCTAAAACTCTTAATTCTAAGAATTATGATCTAAATAAACTTAACAAACATTTTTCTTCTTCTAATTCTTTTGACAAATCTATTAAGTCTAATACATTGAAAGAACTTTCTATTAAACCAATTCCTGGAATTTCTCCTTTTTTCTTTAGTCAATTTACTGATAGTGATGTTAAGAGGAACATCTTAGCTATAAATTCTGATGCTATTGGTTCTGATTGCATTAGTCGTAAAATGATCATTCCAATCCTAGATATCCTTATTCCTGTCATCACATATATCTTCAACCAATCCATCATCCTTTGTGAATATCCTGAATCCTGGAAAGACGCTCAAGTTATACCACTTCCTAAAAAAACAAATCCTTCATCATACACCGACTACCGTCCCATAGCTATCCTTCCTTTCTTATCCAAAGTACTTGAGCGCCTTGTACACAGTCAATTAAATCATTATTTTTCCAGTAATATCCTTTTAAATCCCTTACAATCTGGCTTTCGTCCTGGTCATAGTACGACTACTGCGTTGATCAAAATAACCGATGACATCAGAAAAGGCATGGATAATCAACAGGTTACCGTGTTGACATTATTAGATTTCAGTAATGCTTTCAACACTGTAGACTTTGATATTCTTCTTGCAGTTTTGAGTTCTCTTAACGTATCTCCTAAAGTAATTGACTGGTTTCATTCGTACTTGTATGGGCGCCGGCAGCGTGTAAGAGTTCAAGATTCTTTCTCTGATTGGGCTCCTATTACTGCTGGTGTTCCACAAGGTGGCGTGTTGTCTCCTCTCCTGTTTTCTGTCTTCATAAATTCTATAACTTCCCATATAACTTCTCTCTACCACTTGTATGCAGATGATCTTCAAATTTACTTGCAAACCAAGATTATAAACATTTCAGACACTATACGGTTACTTAATCATAATTTATTAAACATTGCAAATTGGTCTAGATCTTTTGGATTACTTGTTAACCCGAATAAAACACAAGTTATTATTATCGGTAGTCCAAAATTAATATCTCGAATTCCTTTTTCTGATCTCCCGGCTGTACACTTTAATGGAGTTAACATACCATTTAGTGTAAAAGCTAGGAATCTAGGTATCACTATGGATCAACATCTTTCATGGGAACCACAAATAAGTGAAGTGAGCAGAAAAATGTTCACAGCTATTGG
>DVXP01003869.1:0-10857 GCA_018235645.1 Junonia grisea
GACCCGCGCTTTTAATACACGACAGACCATGGTGGCCAAACTCGTCAACTTCTTGACTGCAGTGGCAACGATGAGGCAGTAGTAGTAGTAGTAGTAGTTTTTAGTACAGTTAGTGATGTAATTTCATAGAAGTCATTGAGGAAGAGCTACCTTTAATAGACAACATTTTATTTTATACGACGATTTTATTTTTGAGAATCAGCCATACTCAACAGTGAGATCCACATTTACTCTATCTAACCCTTTAACAACAAAAGTTTTACCGTATTACACGTAAGCCCAACTTTTGCTATGTAAGTCACGTTTTCAGAGCCGGGAGGTTATGATTGTTTTATCACTCCCTGATAATAATGAACGAAGTTGCCGAGATAACGCTGGATTAGCGAGATTCTATTATTGCGGTATTATATTAGCTTTGTAGCGGAAACTTGCTAACAGTGGATTGTGGAGTGAATACTGAGTTTATTTGGTTTAAGCAATATAGTGTGTTTTACATTTCTACTTAATATTGTGCATAATTATAATGTATGATACTGTTTCGCTAATTTTACCATACTCTGTACAAAGTCAATGACCTGGTCTTCCAATTTTTCGAATTTAAATTCTTCGAATTTAAAAATTAACTTTTTTCCGATAATGAATTTCAAATACAAAACGTATTGACAGAAAATATGTAAGAAATCCCCGAAATAAAACGAATATAATAAGAATAATTTATATTCGATTATACCATTGTCTTAACGAACTTTTAACCAGTTAAAAATAAATAGCAAATATCTATCATGCTGTCACACCTAAACCACTATACTGATTATATCATTATACGAGTTTATTTACTGATCTGATTAAAAATACTATTTTGTTTAAAAAGTAAGATTACAGGCCATATTCCAACACACTACGACTCAAAACTAGGCACTAACCATCAAGACGAGCGAAACCGCAAGAAGCAGTTAATAACAAATAAATCGCCTAGTTTAAATCCACACGAAGCCACCTCTATAAACGTTTTCATAGACTTTTATGAAACCTCCCGCTTCAATAAGAGTCATATCTATAATATTAAGATAACCGCAGCGATTAGGGGAAATTAAATGAAACGTTACCACGGGTGTACGAGCGATTATTATACTACGCGGAAGGAGACGTTCTGAGATAATCTACTTAGATGTAGATATACTGACGTTTTAACTTTAAGTTATACCTATTGCGAATATACACGTCTCACCGTTTTTAAGACACATAAATTTTAATTTTTTGTGTTAAACAAGGATTTTTAAGCAAGGTTTTATAGCGGAGTCCAAAAGCTGTGAGTATTGAACAATGTGTTCTTGGATTGGATATTATCCGTAAATGATTTTCAAAAAAATTCCAAAATGAGAACTCCAAAAAGTTGACTCGATTATTTGACCACAGTTGAAGCATTGGTGTTCCTTTAAATGGATTTTTTTTTGCTTAAATTATCCAATTTAGTTATTTTATAGTAGGTATATCATTTATTTAATATTTATTAATTTGTTAAAAAAAGGTATATAAACAACAGGATGACACACACGAAGCATTGTATCATATTAGCTAGACGATCATCTCCCGCGAGAGCGGGAGATGATCGTCTAGTGACAGGGATTAAGAAATCCCTGTCACAATCGAACCGATTATGAAATATCGATCTAACTTTTAAACGAATATATTCAAGAGCAATATCTATGGAAAATTCGTAAATATGAAAGCAAACAACGCTAGGAAATTGTGTTTGATACGAGTCGACAGTCAAAGAAAGGCTTTTAGCGTCCTGTTGGCTTTGCGTTTAGGGTCTTGTTTGTCGTACTGCCACCTCTACGTAAATACCGCCCGGGTAATATTTCACCCTTTTAAGAGATGGTGAACGTAATTATTGTTATATTGGAGGCTATTCTTGGAAAGATAAGGTAATTTTGTTGATGATTCAATTAATTGGTGAGCGTGGTATTTTGGGCCTCCTGCTGGTCGGATTAATTCTGCGTGAACCGCTATAAAGTTTGAACATTTTTAGAAAAAAAATTCATTTATTCTGTTATTAATATCTTAAATAGAAATAATACATTAAAATACAAATATAAAATAGCTTAAAGTTCTAAATTTCATAAGATAAAGAAATATTCATAGTACTTTATGAAAATAGGATCAAAATAAGTTTCTAAGAAATTCAAAACGTCAAATCATCACTCAAATCATAATACCATCAGTAACATACAAAGATTCAAGAATTGTCACATTTCCAAGAACGAAACCGTCAGAACTAATAAAACTTTCCTTATCGACATGTTCCCTTATCAGAGCCTAATACGAATAGAATAATAACTTTATCTGTCGCGTCGGAGGGAATATTTTCATTGAGCCATGAAACTGTAATACTTACAGCTATAAGACTCGTGTTACATGCTCGACCTGAACTAATACGCAGATGTTGTAATTTTACATTGAGGTGATTTATTCTATGATATTACAAAGGAAAAATGGATAATAAAAATGAAAAATTTAGAATGGTATTGGTGGCAGTGATAGATCATTATTTGTAAGGGATGACATGTTTCTATGGTTAAATTTAATTCCAACAACAGACATGTAATCTTACAACGGGTACCTGCTCATGTCGGTATAGAGTCCAACGAAGGAGTAGATATGTAATACATATTGAACTTGGCTCTCGTTTTACATTTAATTTTTTAACGGAAGTCTATTATACTTAATAATAAAAGCATTTAATTCATGTTTTGTTTAATTTGTCTTAACCTAATGTGACAACCCTACCAAAATATAATGTAACAATATTTGACGTTCTTAAGAAGCCTAGTCTCTGTATACTTTATCTACTCTGTGACATTGACATTTCGGATAGGTAGCTCAAAACACACGGAAAAAAAACATTACATTGTTTACAGCTCTTACTCAAACCTTTAGTTTCTTTATTTATTTATTTTTTTAGACTTCTAAAATTTTTACCAACAAAATATTTTACAATGTATTACATTGTTTTATTTACTTTATCTATCCGTTTATGTAAATCGTGTAGTATTTTTCATAGAAACTTGAAAGTATTGTAAGACCCTCAGGGAGCGCACTTCGGGCATATTTCAGGAGTTTCTGTCGAAAAATAGGAAGATTTATATGGAGATCGTGACTAAACTCTAGGATACCTAGATGTTAGGTAAGATATTTACTGCTTTAACAGTCTGTAAGCTTAAATATTTGATTATATCAAATTAAATGTAAGGTAGATAGGGGATAATAAAAAAATTTCCCTTAGGGGAAAATTCTTATTATTCTGCCAATAATTAAATTTGTGAAGATATAAAAGTGTGTACCTAATTTTACTTACCTTGTAAATTTATCAGATATTGTCACACTCAAATTCTAAATTCAAAAATTATTGTAGCTCATTTATTATTATGAGCCAGTTTTTTAGGACTCTACAAAAGGAGCATGTCATACACTCTGGTGTCTCGGAAATCAGATCTGTCTGAAAAAAACATAACACAGCCTGTACATATCCTACTTCTGGGCATAGGTGTCTTCTCCTAATAGGGAGAAGGTATGGAGCTTAATCCACCACGCTGCTCGACTGCGGATTGGTGGATATACATGTCTCAGAATTTCTTCCGGCATATGCATGTTTCTTCACGATGATTAATTTAAACACAAATTTAGGACTTGAAAATCCAGCTGTGCTGGCCAGGATTTGAACCAGTAAACTTTGGTTAAGATCCACGTGTTCGCACCACTAGGCCATCTCGGCTCGGTATATCCAAATCGGCATATCTGTCTAATTTCCTTTATTCTTATTGCAGTACAAAAAGTTGTTTGCTTTCGAACGTTTATAATATAATAAGAAATTTAAGGATAGGAATGTTTTATAATATATTCTACAATATATAGACCATGGTCTCAATGACCATGGTCTATAGCCTAGTCAATAGAACAAATCTATCTCAATCGATGATCCTGGATTCAAATTCGTGTGTTTTCACTAACACTAAGTGATAATTTTGTGTTTAAATCATTCGTGCTAGGGAATGCAGTGAATCCAGATCGTGAGTAAAACTTCATGTATTGATAGAAATTTTGACACATGTGTATCCGCCAACCCGCATTAAATAATAGCGAGTTGAGTCTAAACTTTATCATTAATTAACAGTGAAACACATACCTAAGTATTAATATTTTAAATTCAATTACCATTGTAAATTCAATTCTAAATTCTGTAAATTATTATCTTATGGAAACTATTTCCGCTATTTTAAACATGAAAATATTTATATAAAATATTCTTATTTATATTATAAGTTCTAAGTGGTTCCGTGGATAGTTTGAAAATATTCTACGAGGTAGTCGGCACTAGTACCGGACAAAAATACGTCTGTCGGATCCGCACGTAAAGTCTAATTATCAAACTATTTGTTTCAACTGAAAAAAATCACAACGCATTTTATAGCTCCACTGGTGTTGCAAATGTCCATGGGGTGTACTACTGCCTGTATTCACTTACCATCAGGTGATCAAGGTGTCAGCTCGTTTGCCCCCTATTCCAAAAAATACCTTAAATACAAACCGAATTAAAGTTAAGAAAATATGTCGACATAACTTTAGTACCATTAATATTGTAAAAAGGTATTTTTTGTCGTCTACATTCACGAAGAAATTGCTCTCTTTGATTTCGACTGATTCATATGGAACTTTTATTTCTGATAGCTTATAGTTTTTGAAAGATATATTATAGTATGTTTTACGTTACACAATAAAGGAAATTTTTTCAATTAGGTCGGTGTAAGCAAAACATAAAAATGCATTTCTATTATAAGTTATTATTTATCATTTAATATTAAAACATGCAAAATAGGTTTAAGTTACGTAAAACATATTGTACTTACTTTAATTCAGTATCTACAAAATTCTTCTTCTGAAATTACTAATTCATAAATAAAAATAACATTTTTATTTTATAATATAAAAGACCGAACATTTGAATTACCTATTTATCACAAACTACACTCCGAGACTAACGGGGTGCTTAAAAAGAATTAACCATTAAATATTTCGTTTCACCCCTTAATAAATATTAAGAAACCGCTAAGCTGTGAAATAGGAAAATTATACCGAAACGACAGTGTTGCTGACCCTAGCTTAATGTACAAAATGGCCGCCATTGAACCCTATAAATATTGTTTTGTTCACCACAAAGGTTGTATTAGGTTGTTATATGTTTAATATGTATCCAAATGTAAGAGATAATGGTTGGTACTGTAATACCAACCATTGAATGAATGAATAAATAATCAATTGTAAAATAATTGTTAAATAATCCGAGATGACCTAGAATAAAAAAAATAACCGGTCAATGCTAATTATTTAGAAATGGAACTATCTACAATAATTGTTAAGGCTGAACCTATGCATACTTTTGTATTACGTTATATTTCTTTTCTTAAAACATTAATTTGTAACACTTTCCTTAATATAGAGTGATGAAAAGCTAACGTTTTTATTATTTCTTAACTCCGGGAACATTCCGGGGTTAAACAATAATGTTATACTCATTTTTTTACTTATGACAATTTAACTTTAACTGTAAACATGTTTTAATATTATGTACTTTAATAATGGTAAAAGGTGCTTATAATTTCCGCAAACAGCCTTCCTAGTTTCAACTATTAGCTTAAGGTGGCTCATTCTGGCCCAGTCCAACATGGATTATTATTAATACTTCCCCATGTAAATTACCCGATAATATGTTTCAAGCTTATCCTGAAAACTGAAGTCTATTAAGCTGAACGTCAAACATAAACCGATACTGCGAACAATTTGTAACCGTCGAGGTCACAATACAAAAACTACTATTTTATCTATCCCTTGATTTATTGATCATTCTGTCTATTCAGTACAACGTTGCTATTATCTTGATTATTGTTTTTTCAGTTAGAGTAATGATTGAAATTGAAAAAAAGAGACTGAAGAAAAGTGGGTAGAGCAACAAGTAAAAAGATCTTTTAAAGACCGAAAGGATTATTGAGATTAAGAAATATCAAATGGAGACAACAGTCAATTTAATTAAAAGGGATAGATTTACTTTGAAAAAGTATTTTATTATTAATAGTACACAAAAGAAAACGTTTTTTTTACTTTTGTACTTTATTAGTGTAGTGTTCTTAGAAGCGTTTGACTTTCGATTTTTTTAGTAATATAATTCATCTTCAGCTCTTAGATCTAAAGAAACGAAATTAAAATCTTAGTCAAAATAAAACCTAACCATATTATAAACCCGAACAAACATAACCAACCGCCCCGGCCATTAACTCTGAGTCAGTGACGTCACTCGTGACGCGCCGTCCGTCACCGTGACTGATCGCCCGCGTATCTTATTAATTGAGCTCATTTGTTTCACACGAAGAAATGCTATACGTAGATTTATTAGAAGAAAACAAGTTGGAGAAGCTTTTCTAAAAAAATAATCTCAGCCAATATTGATAGTTAAATTTTCAGAGAAAAAAATACTACATATGTCAATTATTTTCTTAAAAGTACTACAAAGTTGGTACAGGCGTTTATAAAAAATACCTACTATTTTAAAACAGTTCATGTTTATACATTTAGAACCTGACTATTCATATAGGTTTCAGTTTACGTAATTCAACCCATTCTGTACTAAATTTTTGAAAAAAATTAATTTGGTAGATATATCAATCGTTTATACTTTTGAGTAATAGTTAAACAAATCAAAAAAATACAGACAATACTTAACAGCAAGCAAGCTTATATCTGTAAACCCATCATCATAACAATTTACCCCTCGGCTTTGTCGGGGGTGTTAGCATAATTTTCACGATTTCCCGTGCAAACAGTGACAAATTTCTGTGTTCTGGAATATTTTCTTCCCTATTCCCTTACAAAGTAGAAACAGTTATGTCAATAATTGTTGACAATTTTCTATAAAAATATTATCTTTAGAAGAAAATTATAATGTTTACTATTGTATGAAAGGTTCTATTGTTTATGAACAAAATATATTACCTGATATATAGCTAAACTCACAAAAAACTGTTACATTAGAATATCGACATCATTATAACCAAAAGCCCTCAAAAAACTTTCCCCCAATAACAGAACTAATGATTCAACTACCATCATTCATGAGATAATGGCGCAATACATAACGCGCCTACAGCCACAGTAATGCGCGGTAATCCAGTTAAGGACACTTCTGAACAATGTGTGCAATTTGCCTTAGTACAGTCAGATACAAAAGATGTATATTTTCTGAAAGAAGCTTAATATAGAAATATAGAGTTTTTGTTAATTCAGGGACTAAAAATCCAATTTTCTTTTTTTACATCAAATAGCTCGTCTACACTGATAGTTTCACAACAACTTGACCGATTTGAAAAATTATCTCACTGTTGGGAAGCCACACTGTCCCGAGTAACAGGCGATATTCTTCTTTAAAGTAAAGAAAATTCTGAGAAGCTGGGGGGGTCTGCTAGTTAATTAAAAAACTAAATGCTTCAACTCTACGTTTCATACATATAAGCAGTAAAAGTAAGTGTTGGTAATTCCGTAATAGCCGTAGATCACTAATAATAGTTTACATCACTTAATCTAGGCTCACTTAGGTTTTATTACCGTGTAGAAATTGTTTTAGTACGCCTAGCTACAAAACATTATCATTCACATTAGTATTCACTTGAGAACCCTCTATTCAATTACAAAAAATAACGCAATTTTATTAATGGGATACAATTTCATTTGAACACTAGTCTGCCGCTTAAGTATATTTACAAAAATTTTAAGTACATTAAACAAATTCTGAAACAATTAATTTATCAACTTTTTTCTAAAATAAGCATTCGTGAAAGATATCTAGCTGTGTAAATAAATTGGAAATATTACAATAGCCATTTTGAAGGTAACTGTACATTGAAAAAAAAAACAGAAAACATTAATAATTTTAATATTTAAATTATACATTTGTGGCAGCTCAATCAAGTCCCATTGTCGGATTTCCTACAATTGTATTATTCTTTTGGATATTAATAAATGTACATTAAGATACTTAAATATTAGTCATATTTATGGTTTTCAATTTTTGCTTGTTACTAAGTTACACATTATCGTTATAATAATATATTTGTTAACAATTTTAATTAGTTCCAAAAACATTTCATACAATTTATACGTCTCAATCAGACATATACATATGTACATACATAGATTTCGATTTAATTCATAATTTAAATTCGATTCACATAACATCACAATTTATCATTACAACCATAGGACAATAAAGAAACTTGTTAAACATAATGTTTTATACAGCTATATATTAAAATTTGAAATAATTGAAATTTCTCACAAAAAATCGATCTCATTAATTGTATATCTAAAATAATACCAAGATGTCGTGTACCTACACTTAACACGTAAGAAATTAATTATCTTCTAGATACTCGTATTTCATCTATAGAAATTCTATCGATGTTTTCTAAGCACGTCCCTAGGCTTTAGACAGCACTGAGCTCGAGACGGCCAGAATTAGACCTGTTCGCTATCGCAGGCTGCAAGTGCGAGCACAAACAATGCCGCACTGTTCCGCGCTGTGTTCAGTTATAAGCCAAACTTTAAGCAAACATTTATTCTAAAGTAATTTTAAATACATAGAAAAAGTTTTCTATATTCTACTTCAAAAGCTCCCTTATTTTTATATAAGATTAGCAGACTTTATCCACTTCATATTGCTTTGTCTAATTAGGCTCATTTATCAGAATCAGAAGTCAGAAGTTGTCATGACACGTGTCATTTAAATAAGTCAGAGATACACATGCCGTTTAATTTGATCAAAAAACAATGCACATGCTTTTAAAATAAGTCAGTTATACATATGCCATTAAAATTGGTTAGTGGTAGTTATGAGATTTTACATTAACCATTTAGGTTAAGAGATGCCTCAATTGTACAATGTATGCCATCAAAATATATTGAGATATTAAGATGTTAGTTGATGGCATATCGAATTAGATCTGATAGATTTACATATGTCATGAAACTGGGCCACAGTAGCACATGCTATCAAATTGATGAAGAGTCACATAATTAGCAAAATGGCTTAGATGTCCCTGTGTAAGAAAAATGGGTTAAGTAAAAAAAAATGGCAAAAAAAAAATGAAAAAGAAACACATCAAAAGAAGTACCAGGAAATGTCATCACAGTTGACCAATTGACTAATTATAAGTAATTAAAATGAGTCAATAGCTTATCCATAAAAAAACAGCTGTAAGTGTAGCAGTGTGTAGCATAGGTTCATGCATGATTATTAGCCACTATTCTTCTTGGACCGTAGCGTGCTAAGGTTAAATCTTTTGTAATCTACGTAGTGTAGTAGTAGCAATTTGTGTATAGTATTGATTTGCGTACGCTTATCTTGCTTAACGCTGAATATTTCCCATAATGAAATAAGAAATAAGACAAATAATTTTATATTTAACGTTCAACTCAAATATAATTAAGTGGAATCGGCATCTCATTTACATTTAAATAACATTCAGATAATCAGAATTCGACGACGAATTCAAGAGGGAAATGTCAAAAACTAATTTATTTTGGTTGAGTTATTATATTTTGCCTCAGTATTGATAATATGCTATTATCATGAGCATTATGTTTAAACAGATGATCCTCAATCCGCGTTAATTATGGCACTTGACATCTGTCAACCATTAACGTCACCCAATCTTGATACTGGCTACCGTTCTTAGTTCTACTGTTCCGCTATTAGGTGCCATTTTATGACATTTAAGATCCTTTACAACTTTTGCTCGTAAATCTTATCTTTTCTTACTAATATCATAAAGACCAAAGCTTGTATGTGTGGATGTTTGTTGCTCTTCCTTGACAAAACGGCTAAATCAATTTGGTAATAAAATATGCTAATTTTTATCCTGTAAGAATTCAAAGTTACCACAGAATTTGAATTAATTAATTATTAATTAAAAAGTTAATTATAAAGAGCATTTTTTTTTCAATTTGAACTAGACAGTACCTAGTTGGTAATTCTCGAAATTAAAACTTCTTTATTACATGGGTTATTAAGAGCAAAAAGATCTTTGCAATTTGAACTAGACTATCGTTGGAAGTTTTGGAAACAAGTGCGTTCAGGGAAACGAACTATTTAGATTCATATATTTGATAATGATAAAAACCTAGACATATTATGGTTAAAAATAATAAAATTTCAACTCTCTGTCTTTGTTCAAGATTTGAGATTTAAACAATGACCAAAATAAATCCCAGTACAAAGACCCCATACATTTTATAGTTCAGACACATCAAAGAAAAATTTCATCTCGTCTGAGAAAACTTTAACAAAACAAGTTTGAAACCAATTAAGATGTCGCAGATAAATATCTTTGAAACAAATAGAAAATTGAAATAGATTTTGAAACTATTGCCTTAAGAAAAACATACCTCTAAGAACAAAAAAAACTCTTCTATCTTACCCTAAAATATAACAGAATACAAAACAAACAAGCCCATTAAAATAAAATCTTTAATATTTTAAATAATATTAATTCGAAAACAAAGCTGAAATGAAATAAATGTAAGCGACATAAAAATACACATAAAACCTTTTTTCCGGCTGTAAATAGCAATACAAAGAAATAATATGACTGTTTTGCATTACAACAAAACAGGTATTATATGTCGAAGGAAACACACAGCATTTGGGTGAAGAAGCTATTCTGTAATCCGGCGATTTTGCGTAGAAATAGTGTGAAAATGTACCTTAAATCTAGTTAAACTCTGTAATCGGTCACCAGAGGGCGCGCGCGA
>DVXP01003870.1:0-10857 GCA_018235645.1 Junonia grisea
ATGCTATGTGGGATAATTGCATACGTATATTTTATAAATACGTAATTTAGTATGTTATTAATACGTAATTTAATACGTATTTATATATTTAATTCTGCTCATACTCGTATTTCTTTTTTAATTAAGTCATATTCGTTCATCCAAAAGAAATATCGACGCCAAGAGCGTAACTATTAACCATCGCGTCGTAATAATTATTACATTTTTATTTCATATTATTTCGTCCTAATAATCACGGCATTTTTAAGTTAACTACCTTTCGATGTAGCTGTTATTTTCTTTTACTGTTGGCTAAGCAACGTAAGATATAAAACTTTTGAGTACAATGTCCATCAGCTCATAGCAAATTTATAGATATTATATTCTTGATGAACATAAAAGTTGAAGATAACAAATCATAATAATGCGTTTAGTAGCCTCGTTTTTATCATCGGTATATAAAATATATAGTCTGCGGGGGTCTTTACTCTTAAGATTAACTCGCGGTCAATATTTTATGATACATTGCCAGACATCTTTTGGCATAGAATTATACATAATTGAACTATTAACGACTTCTTGGGAATTACTATATAGGCATAAAAATTCAATATTAATATGATAATATATTTTATTCTTCTACACGCTCCTGCTGACTATCGCTATCGGATATTTTTTAAACAATAAAAACAAAACTTGTAAAAAAATACCAAGTCTTGCAACATACTTCTTCTATAAACAGATGTGAGATCCAGCATCACCAAATCGATTAATTTACTCAGACCCAGACTCAGACTTAGGTACTTTGACTTGGCTACTTGTATAGGTATATTATTTACAAATATAAACGGAAGGAAAGAAAAGAAATACCTATTTAGGAATTAATAGGTAAAAGTTGTCAAGTTTCACATCTAAATATGTATAACAAACGAAAGTTGAAACTCGCCTAAAGCTTATAGAAGACATAATCTAGCAAAAGCAATCCACTAAAATTTTTATGGTAACCCGAAAAAAAATTGTAAACACATGAGGAAAAACTTCTAATTGAACCAAATCTGACTTCAATTTTTTTTCTAGCTTCCGTGCTATCAAAACCGAGCCGTTCGGCTGTGAAGAAGCATGTGCAGTTCCCGGATGAGCAGAGCTGCATCGAAGAAGCCACCGAGGCTCCTAATGGAGACGAGAAACCTGGTGAGATTTCGAATATATTTTGAACATTTTGAAACAGAAGTTTCCCCTCCCCTCTCTTACATCTCCTTCTATCTCCAATTGCCATAAATGCATAAGAAAGATCCTGCCTTCTTTTTATACCAAACATTACCAAAAATATTAAAACAATTGTGGCATACAATTGTTTTAGTGATATTTTATAATTTTTTGTAACTTCTTTTTATTTTTCTTTTATAAAAGTTTTATTTTTCTACTCTCGTTTCAAGTATAAAACTACCCGCATGAATGAATCAAAAAAATGTGATGAATGTCTGAATTCAGTCGCTTTCTAATATACTCACAATTTTTTAGGTATGGATATCATGAATAACACTTATTCAAATTACTTTTTTCTGATATTATATACAAGGTTATTAAACTATAATTTTTAGACAATACAATCGGAAATATAAGATATTCTTATATTTCTGATTGTATTTTTTTTGTTCACCATTTCTACTTTAGTAACAAAACTTTTTGATAGATGGCGCTACAAGTAGATTAAATCACGCTAACGACTCATCGACATATTAAAGGAGGGAGGCACTTTCTCAAATCGCACCACATGCGATTTGAGATAAAGTTTGAGGGTTAAAGTTTGTAGAGGGTCAAAGTTATGTTTAATCACCCGAGATCGGGAGAAATTGATACACTCAAGGCAAGGTTGGTTATGATTGGTCAACGTCAAGTTGAACTTTTTGATAGCCGATATTTTATAGCGATACTAACTTAGAAACTTTGTCTTACACATAAGAGGGTTGGCGAATATAAATGTGTCAGAAAGAAGAAAGCAACATGCAGGTTTCCTCTCGATGTTTTCCTTCACAGCCGAGCACGAGATGAATTTTAATACAGATATAACATTTGTAACTCAGCGGCGCTAGCCAAAGCTTGATTATCGTTTTAGATCTACGTGCTCGCACCACTAGGCTATCTCGACTCATCATAAATAAATAAGCTTACAATTCCTGTTTAAACTAGCAAATTATTTATTATTCACTGGTGCTGTATTTGGGTTTCAGTTATCAACTAAATATCTTTTAATTCAGCAACTCGTTAATTGCTTTTTCTGTACTTTTTACATACTGTAGGTAGTAGTTTTTCGTCGACGCGTACTATTTTAAAAACTCAATTTTCTCCTACGAGTACCGATCGAGTCCAGTCAATTTTAATCCGTCATTCATTTCATTTCGGTGAAAGCTCTTCAAAACTGACAATTGCATAAAACGTTCTAAAAATAGGCACTGTATTTAATAAAACGATTTTTTACATTGTTGCGCAAAAACGACGAGATTTTTACAAAAACGTATTTTAAATATATCTAAATATTTAAAATTAGCCTTCAGAATTAAGTATATGTAATTAAATAAGCTAATTTTAAACAATGATTGAGTACTGGTGTTGTTCCTATTTAATTATATTAAAAAATAGAGTAAAAATTTAAAAATTCTACCCTGCATCAAGTTTAAAGTGCTAGTTACCTAAACTGGACGATCTATGCAACTCATGCACCACGATCGCTAATCCACACGCAACAGATCGCAAGGTGCAGTACGCGAGCTGCAACTCGTGCACTGGGCTCGCGACAAAGAACCAGCGAACCATGCACCACCATCAGCGATCCGTTCAGAACGGACGCGCGGTGCGGAGCGCAAGCTGCAACTGGTGCGCTGTGATGAAATTCTAGCCTGCACCAAGTTTAAAGTGCTAATTACCTGGTTTAAAGTGCTAGTTACCTACACTAGACAATCTATGAAACTCATGCACCACGATCGCTGATTCGCTCGTAACAGATCGTGCGGTGCAGAGCGCGAGCTGCAACTCGTGCGCTGGAATTGCACGACACACACTTTGGATCATTCTCCAAACGTGCTTGATTATCCTTTATGGATTCAGCTGATTGATATTTTTAATTTATCACAGGTTATTCGATATAGGAAAACATCTTAACCATATCTAAATTCATCAAAAATAATTCGTAAAAGTCTACGTAACTACCGCATTTAGTTGTGTACAACGCAAACAGCGTATTGGATTTATTTCTTTATTCGTTTAACAAGAAAAATATGTTTTTACATTACATTACTACGAGTACGTAAGTAGCTCTTATAATTCAGTTACGCGAGTAAAACTTAGAGATGTTACGCGCCCATTAGTGTGGTAGGAAGAAAAAAATTATGACCCAAATTGTTCCATTAGTTTTAGTGATAGAGTTAAACAATCCCCATTATATTATCTAATGGTGGATTATTGGATTATCCTCAATTTATGCTACATGGCTTCCCGCCAAACTGAGATAACATATCTCATGAACATTATCATAATATTATCTAATGGTTATTTTAACCTAGGGCTGTATAAAATTAAGTGCGGTAGAATTTATATTGCAACTAAAGTAACATAATTTATAAAAGTAGATGGTAAAAGTCATTGTTGAATATAGAATGGCTTAACTATAATCGTCCTCTGAAACCAGTACTAAGTACTGGATTCAGAAGCCGTATTATGATCTCTTACTTCCAGCTAGTCAGTGGTCACGTGACAACTTGCTTGTACGTAAAAGATATATAATACGGCCCCAGTAGGATAAGTGCGAAAAACTATAGCTTTCAGTTTCAGAAAATCAAATGTTAATTTCTTATTTTTGTAATTACTATTCAGTGGTCATACTATGGCCCCAGAACTTTATTTGGGAAGAGGAAAGATGAGAAATACATAGATTCAGGATTTAAATTTTGGAAGTAGAAATTTGATCATGGTCTAGTCTTATTGGTGAAGAACGAAAGCCGAGGGTAAAAAATAATCCTGTGCATCACAAATACTTGGATTCTTGAGTATATCTAGGCGTTTGTATTTTTTATATAATAGGTGGCAAACGAGCTGACAGATCACCTGATGGTAAGTGAATGTTGCCGCCCATGGACATTTGCAACATCAGAGGAGCTACAAAATGCGTTGTCGGCCTTTTAAATGAGAGTACGCTCTTTTCTTGAAGGTCTGCAGGTCTTATCTGCCCGGATATACCGCATGCGGCTACTCATTCCACAATTTTGTGGTGCGGGGCAAAAAATTTCTGTTAAAATGCACAGTAGCCTCTGCTCTGCCAACTGTCAAGGTGGTAGGGATGGTAGAGTTGTCGCGTAGATCGATGGCAGAAGGAGGCGGCAGGGATTAGCTCGAACAGTTCCTCGGAGCACTCCTAATGATATAGGCGATAGAGAATGCACAATGAGGCTACATCTCTACGCAGTGCCAAGGAGTCGAGCCGATCAGAGACTTTTTCGATATCGACAATTCAAATCACTCTCCTTTGAATGGGGTCTAGAGGGAAAAGCTGGTACTGGGGAGCCCCTGCCCAAAGATATGAACAATATTCCATGTGAGGCCGAACCTGAGCCTTATAAAGTTACAGGCGGTGAGCCGGTGTGAAATACTGTTTCGATCTATTGAGCACACCGAGCTTCTTCGAGGCTAATTTAGCCTTACCCTCCAGGTGGCCACGAAACTGGACTTCGCGTTCGAGTACATTTTTATTGAAAACAATAAAAATGTATTGAAACGCGACAGACATTGTTTAGAGTGACCATATTATAATAGGTCATTATAAGTCAAGAATAATGTTATGGAAACAGTCACGATTGTTGATATCAGGTAACAATAGTGGCAGCTGTAAGTACCATTACTTATCTGCTATTGATAGGAAATCTCATTTTTACTCTACATACGAGATTCGTTGAAAATTGTACACTATTAAGTTCTGAAAGGCATAATAATATAACACGTTATTTATTAAATGTCTCTAGGTAGGTATCATATTCGTTGTAAAAAATACAGATAGTATTCTTGTTTAATAAATAATTATGATTATTATTATCATCCGAATGATTTAAGAAAAGCAATGCATCACGTTGATTGCGCCTCTTTATAATTTATAGTTATATTTAACAAAAATAGTTATTATATCACTACGATGCATGATGCTGTCAATTATAAAAAAAATAACAGTTGTTACAGAAAAGTCAATACGTTTTAACAAAGTCTCCCAGGAGCAAATTAAGACTAATAGAAGGAAAAACCTCAAGAAACAGCTCTTCTATGAGAAAGTGTTTTATAATTAGGAGTTTGTAACTGGGACTGAGAGCAATGAAATGAGACATAATTTACCTCATAAACATTTTAAGATCTATCACACTAAAGATTAAAAGCGAAGGGCACTGGGCAGGATACTTTGATGTTTAACTTAAGTTTGGCTTAAGGCAATTGGTTTTATTTCCAGCGATGTGGAATCTTAAGAATATATCAAAATAAGACAAAAAAATGTTCTGTCTGTGTCTTTAGTTTAAAATATTTCATGGTACGCCTATTTCTCTACGAAGAATAGACTACTCGTGCCCGTTTGTACAAAATAATGAAATCTGCTGTTTAATAGCAGAATTTCGAAAGTTAGCTGAACATTTGATTTTTTTTTAAATAAACGCAGGCGTTAAAAGTGTCATTGCATATACGAGTAAGTCACAGTTTTGGAGAAAGAAACTTGAAAATATAGACTCCACTCTTCTTCCTTACTCTTTCTTTCATTCTTGTCTTCAGTTACTTTGTGGTATCAGTGTCCCCATGGCACTACTAAGAGTCATAAAAACAAAATTTGAATTGAAAATATAGAATTTCATATCATCGCACTCTTCTCGCTTAATACCGCTAGTGGGTTGGTTTCCTTAAATGTATTACAAAGTTAATTTCTAATAGCAAATTAAGCACGTACAGAAATGCACATTGCTTCAATATTATGATCAATAATTATGTGACAACGCGCAGCTATGCAATAACTAAAGACGGCGACTGACTTGGATAAACGTATTATAAGAGTCCGTTCCCACTTATCGTGTGTCGGAGCCGTATTTTAATCAGATATCGGTTTCTATACACATCTACGATATTTAATCGGACGACAAGTGTGAATAGCTCTATATAAAATATTCTATCACATCATATCAACACATATATGGAACATCTAATTAAAATCTGGATCCGACACACTATACAGCACGAGGGGGGGGGGGGTACGAGCTCTAACACTTATATATTTTAAACTTTCGCTATGTAATTTACTTATATTTATTTGTAACTGTTATTATGTAACGGTACAGACATTATCAATAATGTGAGGGTATGCGAAGAAAACTCGCGAGCTCGCCGCCGGACGGCGCGCGGTACTCCAGTCAGCTCGTGACTCGTGGATGCAACTTCGCCGAAACGTCGGGCACTAAAACTATTGTAATACGTAAAGATTATCGCGATAAGACCCGTTTACAAATAAATATGAGCTCTAATACTCAAATTTATAAAATGCATTTAGTATAAATAGACAAAGTACATTCTTTCGATATTCTGCCTGCGTTCAAAACATTCTTAGAATATTCAAAGAATGCTCGCTCGCTCGATGTACACGGCGCTAGAACGCGCAAACAGTATAATATTGCGTTCCATTATAAGATTGCGAATTAATGCTTGTTCCAGTTCTAGATTTTCGATCGCTTGATGTAAACGCTGAATACGAGTTTTCGTTTACACTAAAAGTCATGTTTTTTTCTAGCTCTAGCCTATATTCGTTTAATCGAAATACAAAAGAATACAAATGCAATTTTCTCGGTGGTAGGTACTCTATGACCTTTGATAGTATATTTGGTTCAACCATAAACTAAGTATTATTACATAAATATGCTTATTGAGTAGCTACGAGTAGTAATTAAAATAAATACAATAGTACATGAACGACCGCTATTCTCTCGGCGTCTTATGTAGCCATCTCTATCGCCAAATTTTGAGATACACGAAATAAAATAAGGTATACTACTGAAATTTAAACTTTATGACATAATAATTAAAGCTTGTTTTACAAAATCTTTGGAACATTGTTAACATGGTTTCAATTGTTAACATTGGCCTCGAGTTAATTATAATTATTTTGAGATAATATACTCGTAATTATTTGAGAATTGTATTGAATACTTTGTTACTTTTTGGCTGTTAATAAGATTTGTATTTAACTATTATTTTATGTTGCTTGACTGCGCATGCTCCATTAGTACTTTTAGCTAGTTATTTAGATATTACACTATACGGCTTGTGCCTTTGACATTTGTATAACATTTTTTTTTTTACTAAAAGATATTTTTTTTTCTAAAAAATATCCAAGTCGTACCTATAGCCTATTCACTGTAATTCATCCTCAGTTAATTTAATTCGATAATTACTGATCTCGAAAAAAAACATTACAACATGCAAAAGTAAATATTTTTCTTACAGTTGTTCTAAACTTCATACCTGTTACAAGATAGTGAAACTTCTATTGAATCTAAAGTTAAACAAAGATTTAAGTTCAATTTCCAATAATCCTTCAGCCTTCTACAACTTTATAGTTATTTCGTCCCATCAGAAGGTACTTTCTCAAAACTTATTTCTAGTGATTTATTTTAGATCAAAGTTTGGTCAAACTGTCGTTAGGAACGGTACTGAATATTAAAATATCGCTGTATGTATTACGCGAATAAGCGATCTTACGTACGGTTGACTGAGGGGGCTTGTCGATCTTCTTGTATAGAACAACTCAATTACAACAAACAAACATAACAACAACAAAATAGAATCTAATAATTATACAGAATTGTACGAACAAAATAGCTCCAGCTATTGAGACAACGGCTACATCAAACACATAATTACCAAACTCGAAGTAAATTTAAATGTGACGAATCCTGGGTCTGTAACTCTGTACCCAAGCTCATGACGCCAGGTTATTATGTAGAACAAAATGTTCGGGCTGATCCTCGCCGCTTCTTTCCGCCATCGATCTATACGACAACTCTACCGCCCCCACCACCTTCACAGTTGACAGAGGACTACTGTGCGTTTTAACAGAAACTTTCTGGCCAGTACCACTAAATTATGGAATAAGTTGCCGCATACGTTATTTCCGGACAGATACGACCTGCCTTCAAGAAAAGAGCTTTACTTATTTAAAGGGCTGACAACGTATTTTATAGATTCTCTAGTATTACAAATGTCCATGGGCGGCAATATTCACTTACCATCAAGTGATCTGTCAGCTCGTTTGCCCCCGATCCTATAAAAACCGTACTTAACCGCCATAAGATTTCAGCCGCAGCGTTTAAATGAATATTTGCGGGCCGTTTCGCCGTGGCTGTTAACCGCTGTAGCAAACGTGTTAATTTGCGGCCCGCTAAGACAAATTGCTGAAGCGGCCAACCGCATGTGAGTGTACACTACTGCTTTATGCTTGGACCTCACAATAGATGAATTAAGTCGACAACAACTTGCCGGTGACTTTCAATGACTTGCCTCCACATTACAGGGATTTAGCTGTATTAATTTTACAACAAATTGTTGAATTGTTGATTAATACTCACATATTTATCATCTTAAAAGGCATAATGATTAATGACAAATGACTAAACTGATGCGCCTAAAATTTTTCAAGGAGCAACATTTCCATTATAGGTGCTATTGCTTGAAAATTATCAATAAAACCATTTGTCGCTACTTACTACCGAGGAAGGACATCGTTACTTCTTTTGTGGTATCGGAGGTGAGGGCTGAGGATAGTTTTTAACACAATTTTAATAGCTCGGGATGTATGTATGTATGTATGTATGTATGTATGTATGTATGTATGTATGTATTAATGTATGTATATATGTATGTATGTATGTATGTATGTAATGGAATCTTTGAGCTCAATTTTCACCAGTTTTGAGAAATCCGATAAGTTTGCAACTTTGCACACGTGTCAAGGGTGGATGACAACGCAATAATTTGATAACAGTTTCCCAGTATCCTTATTAGGACTTTGTAGTGGAGTAAAAGAGACAGAGCTAGCGCGCGATCTGCGCATATTTGCATCAGGCTTACTTTTTCGGACTGAGCGTGTTTTTTTAAACTATTATTATTTTGTATATAAAGCGTTGTAATTTAATATAAGTGTTTATCTGAAGGTAATTTCCTCTCAAAGTAATTCGCTGCATGTATCTCTTTGACGCAGAGCACCTCACCTAATAAGCCTCACTCCGGTTAATGAGTTTACTGCATCTTGAAAACTTTTAAAAAGTGCAGAACTTCTTGTTCGCTAAACCGACTCGAAGTCGGCAATTAACTTGCCTGTTCGGCACAGTCGGCAAATTAAATATTTGTATTTATTCTGTTATTACTACGAATAAACTCAATTTAAATAGCTTTTCATTAGCTAACTTTGCATCTGAGGAATTATATTTCGAACTTTAATTAAAACCGAAAAATAGTTTATTGTTTTGGTATTTAATTTTTTTTTCGTAATACATTATTTTATTAAAAAAATACCTAACCTACCTCATTGCCAACAATAATAATTAATTGTCACATTTTTCGAGACATTATTTAAGTTTTTAAAGTATATTTTAATGATTTTCAATCCTTCTGAAATCTGATTCCATAGATCTGCAATAAATTTTGAGATTTTTAAATTATTTTAATTTAATTTATAGCCGTTTTTACCCCTTACTATGCGTGCCAATAAATAAGTCATTTCGATAAAAAACAAAACATTTTTCATTCAACCCGCTCGGTAATCCAGTAGCACCGGGGAGCTGTAACGAAGTTACTCGGTCCATTTCTCAATTTTCTCGGTACAACAGACCCCTATCCTAAGATGGACGTACAAAAGATACACCTAACCCTTCGACAGCCCGCGGCTGCACGCTAAAGTCAGATACTGCGGCCCGACTCTGTTTTATTGCTTTATGAAGAATTTTGCGGGGTTTATCGTTAACATTAGCGATCAGATTTTATGGATATTTTATCTCGATAATGTTAATGTTCGATGGAGGTCTTATTTTTAGACTTCCTCCTTTATAATTTAAATATTGCTTTTTTATTATTAAAATTAATAACTTTTAAACTCTCTTTCTTATAGAAGGTAAATATAATATAAATAATACTAATAATTTACTATACAAACAAAATTACTGCATAATAAGAGACAAATAAGTCAAATTGTATTATTAATTGAGTCTTAAGTTTTATGGTTAGACAATACGCTTTAAACAACCTTATAACTCTGCACAACGAATCACAATGATTGCGTACTATCGTTTATTTACAAGGAATGAAAACATTATCAAAATTTCAGAATTCACATGTTAAAACTCAAACAGTGGCCTTCGTTATTGTGGTGGCATCCGTTTTCTCAGCATTATATTAAATTTTATTATCGCCATGGACTAAGTAATGGGAATATCGTGTAAGGCGGCCGTCCGGAGCCCTGCGGCGTCGAGGGGGTTGAGTGGGGATGGGGGGTGATTAAAATTTCGGCTACCGTTGATGACACAACACTGCAGAGGATTAATAGAGGTTTTATGAGTGGATTACATTACTTCGACTCGCTTCAAGTGGTGTGATTTTGTTTGCTTAACATCGCACTGGATGTACTAAATGTACTGAGCAAGGGCAGAACAATTATTAGTTTAACGTTCTTTGTGCTTTATATTTAATAAGTGTGTAGTGCGTATAATGAAAAGTCTAAATTGAAAAGTTTATCTCTAAATTCAAATTCAAATTTAAATAATTCTTTATTCAATTTGGCTTTGGGAGCACTTTTGAATCGTCAGTTTACATTTT
>DVXP01003871.1:0-10856 GCA_018235645.1 Junonia grisea
AGGCCGCGGACGTGCTGCGAAAGCGATCCCGTAGCCTCTCCGTTTTCCGTGCTGTGGCGGCCATCGCAGGGTGTTTTGGTGAGTGCAATCTCACATAACTCAACATCCCCTCCAGGAGTCGGGTATCTATGAAGATTTACCCTGCGTCAACAAAAAAAAAGTTGTCGAATGTATTGAATTCGGCTGTAAAATCGTCTCTGGGTTGATAAAAATTTTATTTAATATTTCAGTGAGCTCCTGCTTTGAATTTTACTTTGTAGGTAACAATATACGTAATTGAATTAAAAAAATGACAGTAATTAAGCATAATACTTCTTCAAAATTTCATTAAAATCTGTAGTGTCGTTGTTACAGTGAAAAAGTAACAAACATTAACTCACTTACACAATTTTATTTACAGTTTGACTAATTGAGAAAACAAAGTAGAAGTCAAGCTACAGAAGTCAGAAACTAAAATTACGACAACGTAATTTATGATATAGAATTATAGGCTATGGTAATTAAAATTTTGGCCTAGATAAAGATAATTAAGGTATCAAACTATCAAACAACGGTTACAGATGTTTCAAAATATTATACCATCAAAAGGACGACTAGTAATTAATGATACAAAACTAGTTTAGTAAATAAAAAGTCGATAAAAGATAGAGCAAATTATAAGGCGCAGTTTATTGCCATTGCTTTAATCTATTTTATGGACGAATTGAAAATTTTTAAACAGAACGTAACAACTGAGTTTTATGAGAATGATTCACTCAGAATTTGCATTCCAAAGCGTTTTGTCAAAGGAATAATATCTATTATGCGATTTATAAGTGCTTGTACAATGTAACTTGAATTTAAAAAGTTTATTTTGTATTCTGGTCATCATTCACGTGTAAGGTCTTTCGATTGTGAACGCAATAGTATAAATCAGTTACCGATCTAATTCGCGAACTAGTGTCGTGAAAGTGTAGTAGAGCGGCTTGCAGTCGGACAGGTGAGCGGAGAATTATTAATGACCGTACGATTCGCGCCTCGGACTGTCCTTCGGAGACCCACCGCGCCGTCGCCACCAACCATTAAAACCCTTTTCACCACAATTCAACAAAACCTTTAAAATTAAACTACCGTCATATTGCAGTACATCCTATTTATTCCCCAGCCCCGCTGACGCGAATAGCTATCACATTCCTATTTAACTTGGACTACTTTGAACGTTAATGGAGTGATAGATAGCCTTATGCAAATACTAGGTTATGGCGAAACAAAGTTTCTCGGTAATGAGACCGTAGTGACTTGCATACATTATCGATCATCACGAAACGGCTAGGTATTCCGGCGGTTAAATAATTCGCATTCGAAGCGTATTTAATGCCCCAGTTCGCTGTGACGACCTCCGAGACGTCACCGCTTAATATCTATGCACCACGCGATTAACGAGTTATTTCCACCCGCGACGATGTCACCACCCCGGCCCGCCCGCTATCAATCTTTACGGCGAGCGATCTCGAGATTTATACCCGTCTAATTTTGCAGATGCTGTCCCCACACGAGGACGACGATGACAGCCACCTATGCATCAAGTGTAACGCCACTATCATCGGCCTAGATAATTACGTTAAGCACAGAAAACAGGGATGCGGCAAACGAAAACCTGAATCGAAATCTGAGCTTCCATCCATTGAACCATTGGAGCCGACGTACAGTCTTGGAGCTGATGTATTCTTTCAATCGTTGGAATTGCAGAGCAGTGTTAAAAAGACTTCGTTATCTCGATTAACACCACCTACACCGATTTCTAAAGCAAGTATAGAGAAAAAGAATACATTAGCTGTGGCATCTACATCGCACATTCCTCGAATGAGTCCTATTGAAAATAATTTAAGAGGAGGAGACTGGATCGGCGGTCATAGCTTAAGAATTGGAAGCAATGAGGACAATCAGACAAAATTGATTAACGCTGTAGCGAGTATAAGTGGATCGGTTAAGAAAGACCTTCCGAGTACTTCATATAATATCAGCAGTTTTAACGACTTTAAAGGTGACGATGATACTGAAGAATCAGAGGATTCGAGTGATGAAGACGAGGAAGAAGTAGTACAACATGGAGGAAAGTGGAAACCACCTCCGAATTACACAGGTGGTAAATGGCGGCCGGCGTCTCCAGAACATGAGGATTGGGATATGAGGGAAGAACAGGAACAAATAGACAGAGAATATGACTATGATGCTCCTCCACCGGAACACACTAAAGGTAAATGGGTACCTGGAGCAAATGAAAAAACTCAAATTATGCAAACAACGATCCAATCAAAGGGATCGGTTCAATATTGGTGTGGCCCGTGCAATCGAAGGCTTGGTTCGCGAGCTGTTTACGATAAGCATCTCATGTCTAACTTGCATATGAGAAAAGTTCTACCAGAACATGAATTAGAATTTTCGGGTCATTTAGAACCAATAAGAAATGTAGTCGACAAGCGAACAGCTCGACCATTATTCGTCAGTGATAGTACCAGTTCCCAAGTACAGAGAAAAAGGCATAAGTTGTTAGAGCCAAAATTGAACATCAAAATTAGGAAGAAGAAAAGAAAAAGGAAGGCTTACTTTGTTCAATGCTCTGGCTGTAAGTCACGAGTGCGCACTCATCTAATGGGAAAACATTTAATATCGCACTATCACTTTAGAAAGGCTACTGATATCAAAAGTGATGTATACCAACAGCTGATACTCGATAATATGGTCGCTATAGTTCATCAAGCTCCATTTCAGTGCAGCCCCTGCAAGTTTTATACTAATTGGCTTTCAAATTTTATGCAGCATTGGTTCTCTGAGGAACACGAACAGACCATCAACTCTTTAGATGGTAGATTCTGGTGTTCTTTCTGCAAATTTGAATGTGACACATCTCAGGAAATGTTGAATCATATGTCGAGCTCTGAACACAGTGAGGTAGTGGCGGTAATAAATCGATCTATGCCAATTATAATAAGGAAGAAAACAATATTACGCTGTGAGACATGTCGTCAGGAATTTCGATACAATTTCGAGATCAAGCAACACTGCTTGAAAACTGGACATGAAATGACTCATACCGCCACTGACAATTACCAAGAGCTCCATAGATGCCAACACTGTAGGCAAAAGTTTAAATCATCTGTAACTTTAGCAGCTCATTTAAAATCTAGGCATAAGCAAAAAGCCTTCTTTTGCCTCGTTTGCTCCAAAACTTTCGGCTCATCAGAAGAAGCTAAACGTCATCGACAGACTTCAGAACACAGGATAAGGAGGAAAGAAAAATTGCGAGAAAGAGGATTGGTTACGAAAGACTTGAGTAAGAAATGTCCTTATTGCACGGAAAAAGTAGTTTTGAGAAATATTCTGGAACTCAAAGATCATATAAGAAGAACACATCCAAACATCAGAAAGAAGTAAGTTAAAGTTACAGATTTATAAATTTTAATTAAAACACTACTTAATTACTGTCTGTCTGGTATTGTGAGTTCGGTGCCTAGTCATAAATATTCGCATTGACTATAAATATTACACCTTATCATTAAATGAACGGGTCTATGTATTTCATTTTTTTTATTGCAGGTGTCCAAAATGCGGCAAATCATTCATATTCTCCCAAGAAGTGACACGACACATCCGAGCAAACGCTTGCCAATTCCAAAAATCTGACACTATCAATTCCTCAATACTCTGGAACTGCAGCCAGTGTCTATTCACCACAGACTCACAGGCCGAATGTTTCTTCCACGAGGTCCTCCATACAGAACCTAATGCTGAGGAGAAAGGGAAAAAATCGGTTTTAAAATATTCCTGTCCACTTTGCCCGAAGAGTTTTAAGAAGGCATCATTACGACTTCATTTGAGACAGCACACATTTGAAAGACCGTTTATATGTTCCATTTGTGGGGCTAATTTTACCCGTCAGTCTAGTTTGTCGAATCATTCGAGGACTGAGCATGAAAATATAGATGCTAAGATACCGAAATTGACATCCATCGAAGTCGCGATGAACAAAGTAGCGAAGGAGGAATTGAAATGTCAAAAATGTAAAAAGAAGTTTAATGACAGGTAAGATGTATAGAAATTCTTAATTATTACCTTTTTTTCAAAACCAATGTTACGAATGATAATAATCAAGAAGTCTTGGATTCCGCAAAACACATCAAAAATATAATGTAACCGTGTATACGTGGAATAGCAGTAAACAAGTAGGTAACCATTTAATATGGTTTGCTTGCCTTTCAAATTTTCCGCACGTTGGTAACAATAGTTCACTAAACGAAAGTAATCAACCTTATTTTAAATACCTTTTATATACTGTTAAAGACAGTCCTCCAGAAGGGAATAATAATACAACAACTGTTCATTATACATGTCTCTATTTCCACGATTAATACAATAATCCATTATATTATATCCCCCTATCGCTATGTCTCCTCCCTTGACATCCACAACCGTTGCTAGGCAGCCACTAGCCAGCCGTCAGCCAGCCAGGAATGTCGTATTCCAAAGAGTCCCGTTAACAATACCTAATGCCTTTTAATAGCAACACCATACCCATAAGCATAAACCAAGGCTTAAAAGGGCTTGAACCCAAAGCCGTAAAACAAGTTCATAAAAAAACCCGACTATATCTGACATATTGTACTAATTATACTAGTACATTTAACGTAAATATCTTAACCCCATAACAAACCACACTAAAGCGAATACTTCAGTTAGTTTCGAGGAAGTTATTAGTAGTAATTCTAATGTAGGACCGGCATACCCATTGACACTTGGGTAGCATCCGGCGAACGTTTGCGGCGGCTGCATTAATGCAGCGGTGCAATAACGCGTAAGATATTACACAAGTTAGATCATCAACGGCGTTAGACTCCCTCAATGGCTCTACAATGTTCTAGATACGTTGAAACTTCCAGTAATGGCGGCGTTGACTTGATTCATTCGGCTTGCGGTCGGGATTACGTCGGTCGAATCTACTCATCTGCGACTAAACTGCATTCAGATACGATTACTTCTAAACTAACTATCAATAAAAGTATCGTTTAAAACCAATGAACGATGACGAATCACTCTTTGTCTGGTAAATTTAACAGCAAATTACGTTATGATTTGTGCGCGTCAAGACGAGACTGACAAATAAACCGTAATTGAGATTTACGCGGGACATGACACGTATTACTAATGACCAGAAGGAGGACGCGTTAAAAATAACGCACCTTTTATTTATACGCGACGAATAAATTCGTAGCGTGACTGTCAAATAACATAAGCTATGCGATTTGGCAGCACTATCGCGAGAAAATGACCATACATTAAGACACGTGCGTACAATAAAATTGAACATCATATCTATTGGGTTAATATTTTGATCCCCGTGTATACGAGTACGGAAGGAATTTATTAGGTTGGATGTAAAAACATCGTCGGTTGAGTTGGTATCAAAGAGATCGCGTGAAGTTATGAATGTTTCCCGATATTTGTGAAGGAGTTGTGTGACGGGTGACACGGTCGCGGCGGCCGCATCCGCCGCGCGGTGTCGCAGCGAATTGATGTTGACGCGAGGGTTATTTTTGATTTTGTGTGCACAATGTGTCGCCATATTGGATGTACGATTGATGAGCGGATTATGAGCTCGTATTAGTATGATTTGTTGATGTTGTTTATGTTCGTGAATTATTTCGGTTCGATGATGATTTCATGCTGCCTAAATATTAGTAATCATATGTTTAGATCGTTTTCTATATTTTTACACTGGTAAACTAAAATAGTTTAAGGATAAAAAAATATCAGATAACTGCCTAAAAACTGCCTAAAGTATAAAATTCTTGCCACTTACAATACTTGGCCGAAAACACAATATACTTAGGTATGTTTATTGTTGTATCTGTGTTATATCTATATGTTTTTATTATCCTTTATGCAGTGGCGGATTTAACACAAGTGGCGCACTAGGCCCTGATTCATACGGCGCTCCTAGCTTAGCCATCGTCCATATGACTTAAGCGAAATGAGCTAAAAAAAGTTCGTCCGCCTTGTTTCCAATATTTGGCGCCCTAGTTACTAATTCATACGGCGCCTCTAGCTTAACCATCCTCTATGTGACTTGCAAATTGAACTAAAAAAAAAGGTCGACTACCTCCGATTGAACAATCCCTATCTTGAATATACTATTTTCGCTAAAAAAGAACATTCGCGACATTTGCAACTTTGCCACCCTTGAAAAGCTGTCGCCCCTAAAAATCTGGTGCCCTAGGCCCGGAGCTCATGGACCCATTGATAAATCCGCCATTGCCTCCATGTACCTTTTGCACGATACGCTTTCAAATTTTTCTTTACCAACTTATGATTTTGATGAATTCAAGGGCTTCATAAATAAAATTTATATCGACATATTAAAACATGTTAAAATAATTACAGCCTGACATTAACCCAGCATTCGTCAACATGTGAAACGGAAGAGAGACGGTGTCCGTACGACCAGTGCTCGTACATCGCGTCCACTCCTGCGCAGCTTAATAAGTAAGTAACTATAATAAGAGCGATAACAGTTGTAGGAGTAAAAAATCATTTTTTACTAAAAAAAAAGAAACAGATGCGACGGTTATATGCGCTTTTGGTACGTGCAATGATTTTCGAATGGGCCGGCTCGACCGGAGTGATACCACGGCCTCACAGAAAACCGGCGCTGACGCTTGCGTTGTGTTTTGCCGCGTGGGTGAGGTTACCGGAGCCCCAATTTTCCACCCCTTCCCCAATAATTCCACATCCATCCCCCGTCCATACCCTCTAAAAGGCCGGCAACGCATTTTTTAGCTGCTTTGGTGTTGCAAATGTCCATGGGCGACAGCATTCACTTTCCATCTGATGATCTGTCAGCTCGTTTGCCGCCTTATCCCATAAATCCCATCTTTTTCAAAATTAAGATACGAAAATTACTACAAGTTCCGCGAACACAGTGACATCTGTCCTTTGTTTCTGAAACTTTTCTTACACACTGCATTTATAGACGTCAGTAGAACGTAGCTTACACTGCTTTAACCTAGATGGCAGCACATATGACGTACTAAAATAGTTTTCATGTAACCGACACAAGATGGCGTAGTTTACAATAAAATTGCGTAATTATATATTTTTTTACATCAAGATAAAGACGAATTTTATTAAATGTTTACAGACACCGTAAGAAACACGGAGAGCGGATAAAGCATTACGAATGTCCAACATGCGACTTCAAGACCGATCAAGCCAGTCACATGAAGAGACACTTGCTTTGCCACAAGGGAGTCAAGCCTTACGCTTGTCCACACTGCCAGTTTACTTGTGCTAGTTTGGTGAGAAAACCTTTATTATTACTAACAATAAGTAGATTTTAACTACGGTTCCCTGAATATCGTTCATTGCTTATTGCTGCGAATTGTAGCCTATGTTCGTTACCAATTTATTTCATGCTAAAATTCATCGAAATTGGTTCAGGGGCGAAAACCTACTAAAAGATACTTTTAGGTACTACATTAAGACAATAAGTAAGTATGATATAACATTAGTTTGGAAAAAAATTTAGAAACAAATATATTAGCAGTTTGGGGGTAGATTTATTTCATTTCCATAAAATTTTCTGTTTAGAAACACCAATTTTTAAAAATTTCCACTTTAGGTGGCGAAGGGTAATTAGGAAATTTAAAAATTATTAACTGGTAGACAGTAACAAAGCTCATCGTTACAATTTCAGGTTTCGTAATGTTGACAGAAAGCGGCATATATAAAATTACTTATAATATTTACAGGAAAATCTGCGCAAACACGTGCTCCGCAGTGGTCGCCACCCTGGCTTACATCTCTATACCTGCACCACATGTTCCTACAAAACTAATATGGCGACTCAGCTTCGAGCTCATTATACCACCGATCATCCAGATAAATATGACGCCAAAACTGCTTTAGAAGCTGTTAAACGACATTTAATGATAAACGAATGAATTATTTCAATTTATATAGTATAAATTCAATATTATCATTGTAAGTAGGGTAAAATATAAGTAAGCATTTTTGTCGTATTATTTGAAAAAAAATAATCATATACAAATTAAGACTCAATCATTAATAAAAATATCGTTCTTAAAATAAAATTTGGAAAACATAAGTAATAAATAATAATCATTTATTTCTTAATATTTATATTTTATTTCTTTCTTAATTGCGCCATCTTACAGTCACATTACTAAACAATTATTTATTCACTATGGCTGTAATAGATGGCGCTACTAGATACTATTCACGAAAATATTAGATAAGGACATTGCAATGTAATCTGTATTTATTTAGTTACATTATTATTTAATTTAAAGTCTAAATTTTTTGCTAATTACTAAAGTATTCATTTTACCTTACATTTATTTGACCAAATAATAAAAGATGAAGAGAGGAAAAGTTTAGTTATATGGCAATACCAAATATTAAATGTCAATTTTAATACAAGTTCGTCTCGCTACGAGCTAGGGAAAAAAATTATAAATTGAAGTGACTTGCGCTGTGCGCTCGTATGTGCTTATTTTTCGGATAAGATATTCGAGGTCCTTCGATCGTAACGCGACAATAAAAATACAGGACTATTGTAAATAAAACGTTAATTCAAATTACGTAATAGTAAACCGCGCGTTTATAAAAAAAAGTATTGTAAATAATATTTCGCACTGAAATATAATATTGTCTTGCACGATGTTTGTTTATTTCAAAGTGTTGTAAGCCGTAAATCGATTTATTACGAAGATGTCGTTGAAGGTAAGTTATTTTTTATTTTATTATTATTTATTCTGAAGGATAGGGTCGTTCGACTGCATTGCAGCGCATTTTATTGTTAGTCGTGATGTCTTCAATATATTTACGACTGTACCGGCGCAGCTGACATGTGCAAATTTATTATTCAGTAACAGATTAAGTTATAATATATCAAATTATATTATATGGGTGGATGTTTCAAGTTGCCGTGACTTGCAAATAATATGTTTCAGTCATTATAAGTGTTAAAATTGTGTTTATTCTGTCGCATACCTTGTTTTCTCTATTTTATTATTATTGAAGTATTACAAGGTCGAAATAAAATAAGATATTATGCGCACAATATTTACGATGTTTTTATTTAAATTGAAAGTGAATAGGTAGTCATATACCATTTAAACGTTTTACACTAAATGTTTTTAGTATTTAGAATATATAATTTAGGTTTAAAGCATTTTTTTAAATAATAATATAAAATATATTTATACCTTCTTGAATAAAAAAATGTTTTATTTATAGATTATATAATAATGATCTAAATTTTTGTTTTTAAAAGCAAATATATATCTATATAAATGCTTATACCACAGACAAGTATGTATACATATCATACCAGCATTATAAATAACCAGGTTTTAAATTTTCTAGTCAATACTATTTTGCAATCTCAAACTAATAATTATAATCAGTAGTTGTTTTACTGTAGAAAGAAAATACAAATGTATTAATTGAAATTTTAACAATATCTCATTTTTACAGTTGACTATTAAATTTTAAAGTACCCACATGTGAACATTATTCACAATGTTTTCAGATAATTTTTACAGATTGTAATTGATATCTATACTAATGTTTGCTATTGGTATTAATAATGTGTTCAATGCATAAACAAGTATAAATATAGTAATATTTTAGATATTTAAAACTACTCAAGATTGTAGCCCCATCGGTTTTAAATGTTACTTTTAAGTTTGTTACTTGGTGCTTATTCAAATTGCCTTTTCAAAAATTAATAATAAATTTCAATACTGACCAGAACATACATGTAGCAATAGCAAAGGTTTTATTTAATGTACATGAATACTAGCAGAACTGTTTATGTCTTCGCTTACATATATTTTGAAAAATTTAAAAATTTCTCAAAAAACAAGTAATTTGAAAAATTTAATTAAATTTGAAATATTTTCAAAAATTTTCATAAAAACATTTACTTTCTTAACAGAATGCCACCAGTAAAGGTTTCAACCTTTTTCAGCTTTTGGTTAAACTAGTGGATCTGTATACTGGAGAATTTTTTTTTTGTTATTAATATAATAAGCAAAATAATGAAATAAATCTAACAATTTTGTTTTTCTCTACTAATCATATGACATTGATTCTATATTATACTGTAAATTTAATAATCATTGAGAGCACAAGGAAGTAGGTAAATACTATTAATAGGTGTGCACAGCGGCGGATTTACCCATAGGCCTATATAGTGAGGCCCAGGCCTAGCGTGCCAGATTATTTTGGGCGCCAAAATCCGCATTCAGGGGTGGCAAAGTTGCAAATGAGGCGGACAACCTTTTTTTTACCGAAAATAGTATATTTAAGACAGGGAACGGAGCGTATCAACCTTTTATTTAGTTCATTTCGTAAGTCACATAGAGGATGGCTAGCTAGGGGCGCCGAATGAATCAGGGCCTAGGGCGCCACTTGTGTCAAATCCCCCACTGTCTATGCAATGTATAAGTCTAGCTTCACTGAATAATCCATAAAGTTTTTTTAATTTATTGTCAATTGCATTGTGATACATTTAAACTAAAAAATGTGCTTCTTTTACGTATGGCAAAAAAAGTTTACGAAGAATATGTGACCATCCTTTGGTCGAACTTAGTACCTATCGCGAAAAAATTTTGGTAGTCACCAACCACAAATATTAGGCGCTACTTTAAAAAAAATGTTGACAATGTAATCAGCATTGTTAACTTTTACGTTGTATTAGAACTTAAACAATCTTATCTATAAAAATAATTAGCCAAGTGCGTGTCGAGCCACGCGCATGAAGGGTTCCGTAGTTTCCCTCATAATATACGGAC